>CM056573.1:39677500-39837500 GCA_029721435.1 Gymnothorax reevesii
CAAAATAAGCGTGGCGAGAGCGTAGAGCTTCCCGATCATGAAGACCCAACCGCGATCATACTGCGCTTAAGAAGACTCCACTACGTTTCTCCTGCGATCGACCACGTTTTCGGCCACGCTTTGATCGTAGTAGAAGCGGCGTCTATGTGTGAACGGGGGGTAAGCAGAGCGATTCTCTGTCGTTACGTTTATCCGCATGGAACCTCTACGTGAAAAATAAAATTGAAGGCGACACTTTGAAATCTGTTATCGTACACCCATAAATTAAAGGCTGGCATTGACATCATGAAAAAAAAATCATTAACCATCTCCCCCATTATAAAAAATGTTCACTTGATTTGAGCGAGTCCGGTGAATAAGCATTTTTATGAATAGACGACAGGTGCACACTGCGCAAACCTTGTCCCCAAGGCGAAAATATGTACAGCGCTGGGCAGGCTAGTGATTACCATGTCTGAAATTAGGGACGACGTTGGCCATGAAGATGTTAGCCACTGCTCTCATTGGGGTGCTGCGCAACGACGGAGGAGTTGAGATCATTTGCGGTCAGCGGCCAGCAACAATGCAGAAAAGGTACCCAGTGCTTGGCTTGTTACTCTCTAAATGTCCAGTCTGTTCAGATTTTGTGGGCGTGAATGCACGAGTGAGTCAAGCTGTTCTTGCACAGGTACTTTAAAGCCACTTGCAAACTGGACGCAAAATGAATTTTTCGCACGACAGATTATATTGACGTTGAACGTAACCTGTTGTGCAAAACATTTGTTTCGCATCCAGTGAGCAAGCAGTTTAATTCATTTAAAACATATGCGGGAGAGGCCCGCTTTGACTATTTTTTCTTGCGGGCGCTGGGGAAGTTTTTGCAGGAATCCCACAATCGTGCTGCTTGGGGGAAGCCCTGCAATAACGCCATTAAATACAGACATGGATATTTTTTGAGCAACTGATGCCATCGTGGCCAACGAGATTCTAAATCGCTAACTGCAGACAAAACTTTCTTCTGCCCCACAAATATCATGCATCAGTTGAATATAAAAAAAATCCATTGAGATTAGTTCAGAACTGTAAACGTTTTAGCGCATTTTTCATTCAAAAAATAGAAGCGCCTTTGTTTACAAGCTAACTAGCCTGTATTTTTTACAGGTCAGTATAGCCCGGCACTGTATGGCTCGCAAGTTGAAGTAACTTACTTCAGTAACGGGAGAGGCTGTCAATGGGGCTACATCTATGTGGCTAACATTACAAAATCCAGCAAACCCTTTAGGCACCGGAGTTAATTTAGGAAAATATTCCATTTTCATTTCAAGATTTCAAAAGGCTGTGGCAGGAAAGTGGTGAGAATAAAGGTATACTATAAATGGGAAAAATATTCATTATGACCCAAAGTTTGTGATGGGAGTAAATATGCTCATCTAATTTGCATATTGTGACTTCACTTGACATAACTCTCACTAAAAATGAGTTTTGAGCATATTTACACAGTTGATTTTTTTTCCGTTTTGTTCTTGTGATCTCATCCTCAAAATAAGTATAAGTTGGCCAAAATCCAGTCTAGTAGCGCTCAATCTCAAACTTTACCACAAGCTCCATGCACAAATGAAGTGATATGACAGCTTTGTGGCATGTGCTGCTTTGTAAGAACCATCCTTGTGCATGCTATGCGCAGACACACCGTCACTTTCACCTTCATCACTCGGCGACCAATCGTCATCAGAGAGTAAATATTTCCCGTCAGAATCAGAAACCTGACTAAGTACTTGATCAATTCTGAAAAGTCCTTTCGGCATTTTGTATATTTTTGCTAAATTTTGCTCTCTATCTTTCTCTATCTGCTGTCTCTAGCTCTGCCCTCTCTGACTCCACTCTATTTCAGTGGTCAGTCGAGTCACTGCACTCTGCCCCTCCCATCGTGTTTCAAACTTTTTTTTAAACAAAAACACACCCACCAATTACGTCATGATTGAAGCTGCACATGTTCACCATCTAGGGGTAAAAAGTAGTAACGAGATTTGGCAGTATTTTTCAAGCTATGGTTTGTTTTATTCAGCAATGTTGCTTGTCGCAATTTTACGACTTTGGCACTTAGAGAGTTAATTAGTGACAAATCCAAGCATACACAACTTAGTGCATTTATGGTGGACTGCCAACTTACCTCGCTACTACAATTAAAATATTTGCACACAAGGTAACTAACCTACCAGTAAACTTCTTGATGGGCACTGTAGCTAATGTTATTGCCGATGAGGGTGCCAGGAGAGAGAAGGATTAAGGCCGTGTGGGAAGATAGTTGGTTCGGCTGTATTTACCAATAAGAGCAGACTACCCATGAATCCCGCTAGTCTCTGATGAAAGCTCGCGAAAGTACCCAGTGTAAAATGTTGATCAACTAGAGGAGTGTTGGTGGTTATCCTCAGCTCACCATCAATGTGGCTCTTCACTAGAGTAATTCACCTGTTTTCACATCATCTTTTTTCAGAAGTTTAAATAGGGTGATCAAGGTTTTATTTTTAAATTCTTGCATTCAGGGAAGATGTATTTTTCAGGACATTTAAGGTGGCACAGCACACTCGCTGGCTAGAAAACTGAGCACTGGTGACTTAGCTAGCTACCTAGCTAAATACAGGACACATGGTAGTAGTTCATGATTGAGCGGAGAACCACCAATGCAATGCCCTCTTAATTTTATATAATTGGTGGGGTGGATTATGTTAAGGATGGCATCATCAAGCCATGTTTTAGTCCCACCGATAAAATGTGAAAAATAAAAATGGTGAAAAACTGTTTCATGGTCAACAATTCATCACTAGTATAGTTTGCAGTCTTGTCACATGTTATCAGCAAACATTGTCTAACATGCATGATGTAGTAATAAGAAAACCTCAAATTTCACTTTTCCTGGACTTTAAATGGGGGAAGGGTACAAGGCATCCGACCCCTTCCCACTCCACCATGCACATTCTGATGTTGCAGGGTAAGTGTAGCGGGATCAACTACTGTTGTAAATAATTCTCATTCAGGAATAATAAAAGTTGACTGATGAATAGCAGGACTTATGCTTCAAGCTTACAAATGTCATGGGTTTTAGTTGCCTAAAGTTTGCTAGCTAATGTTAGCAAGTTTTTCATGCAGATGAACAAAGACTGGTGGAGATGCATGGTATCAAGAAAACCCAGAATTATCTTTGACTCGTAAATTTTATGTACCCCATTATTTACCCCATTTCCAGAAAAGTTAAGACACTGTAAAATGTAGAGGAGTAACGATACGATGGGGCCACGGTACGATATGTATCCCGATACAGGGCTCGCGATACGATGCGTATCCCGATACACTACAAATTATTTTACTGCTGATTTTCTTTCTACTTACAAGTAAGCAGCAACAAAGAAAGATTTCTCAAGACAAGGATTTTGAAGTTTATTAAAAGAAAATAATAAAGTTAGTTTACCTTCAGGTACCACTGTGTGTTTACTGTTCAGGACAATGTCTTCAACTTAAAAAACTGATAAAAGCTGAATAGGTCTCCACTACTATTCAGTAGAAGAAACAGTCATATTGCAAAACCGCTTATCATTAGTAGTTATCTTGCAGTCTAGAAACTTAACCTCAAACAAGTTGAAATAACACCAACAAATTCCACTTGGAGCGATGCAACCACGTGGAATATGAGGCAGCTCACTACGTCTTCATATAAAGCGATAGAAAATTTCGATTTCTGGGTTTAAGAAAACATGTGGACTATTTGTAAAAGCCTGTGTATCCCGATGCGATACATCGATTCGGAGGATGTGTATCAGATGCTTTGTATCACAATACGATACTGTATCGGCGCATTGTTAAACCACAAGTAAAATGTAAATCAAAACAGAATGCAATGATTTACAAATCATTTAAATCTGATATTTAATTGATAATAGAGCAAAGACAACAGCAACATGTTTCAAGAAAGTTGGAAGAGGGGCAGTGTTTACCACTGTGTTGCATCACCGTGTCTTTTTACAATACTCTGAAAGTGTCTGGAAACTGAGGTGACCAACTGCAATAGTTTTGTAAGCCAAGTGTTTTCCTATTCTAGGTTGATATAGGCTTCCAGCTGATCAACACGTTGCGGACTCCTTTGTCATATTTCTTTCCAAATTGCGCCAAATACAGTATCTCACAAAAGTGAGTACACCCCTCACATTTTGACAATCAATTTATTATATCTTTTCAAGGGACAATGCAACAGAAGTGAAACTTCTATATATTCTAGAGTAGTTATGGTACAATATGTGCAGCAGTGTATAGTTTATTGCACTCTCCAAATACCTGAACAAACAGTCACTATTTCCAAAATGGATGGCAACAAAAGTGAGTACACACACCAGTTGATAATGGTCAACCAAGCAATGAAACGCGACTTGTTCATCATGTTCATGCTTTGATCTGTTCGACTGGGCCATATGAGGTCGTGTAACATGTTGAAGGGTTAAATTATAGCGCTTTAGGTCCAATGCTCTCATTCTGGTCACTGTAGGGTCAACATGGCACCTCATGGGAAAGAACTCTCTGAGGATCTGAAAAAGAGAATTGTTGCTCTCCACAAAGATGGTCTAAGCTACAAGAAGATCTGTGAAACCATGAAACTGAGCTACAGCACGGTGGCCAAGGTTATCCAGCAGTTTTCCAAGAGGTTGAGTCTTCGTGCTCTGTGCCAGGTGCACAAGTCGGCTTCAGAAAACAGACGCAGGAGCGCTGGCAGCATTGCTAACAGGGTTGTAGCAGTGGGATGACAGCCTGTCAGTGCTCAGACCATACGCCATGCTCTGCGCAAAGTTGGTCTGCGTGGCCGTCAGCCAAGATGGAAGCCTCTTCTGAAGCTAGCCCACAAGAAAGCCCGAAAACAGTTTGTTGAAGACAACCAGTCGAAGAACATGAACTACTAGAACCATGCTCTGTGGTCTGACGAGACCAAGATAAACTTGTTCGGCTCAGATGGTGTCCAGCATGTGTGGCGATGCCCTGGTGAGAAGTATCAAAACAAGTATGTACTGCCTACAGTCAAAGATGGTGCTGACAGCATCATGGTCTGGGGCTGCATGAGTGCTTCTGGTCCTGGGGAGCTGCACTTCATTAATGGAATAATGGATCCAATATGTACTGTGAGATTCTGAACCAGAACATGATGCCCTCCCTTCAGAAACTGGGCCGCATGGCTGTTTTCCAACATTTCGGATAACGACCCGAAACACACCTCCAAGATGACAACTGCCTTCCTGAAGAAGCTGAAGGTGATGGTATAGCCATGTATGTCGCCAGACCTGAATCCCATTGAGCACAGGTGGGGCATCCTCAAGAGGAAGGTGGAGGAGCAGCCGGTGTCCAACATCCACCAGCTCCGTGATGTTGTCATGGAGGAGTGGAGGATCCCAGCAACAACCTGTGCAGCTCTGGTGAATTCCATGCCTCGGAGAATCAAGGAAGTGCTGGACAACAATGGCGGTCACACTAAATATTGACACTATGGACACAATTTGGCATGTTGACGGTGAGGTGTACTCACTTTTGTTGCCACCCATTTTGGAAATAGTGACTGTTTGTTCAGTTATTTGGACAGTGCAGTAAATCTACGCTGCTACACCTATTGTGCATTGACTACTCTAAAATATATTCATTTTTCATTTCTGTAACGTTGTCCCTTAAAAAGATATACTAAATTAATAGTCGAAATGTGAAGGGTGTACTCACTTTTGTGAGATACTGTATTTTTACTCTTTTATTACAGAGCCATGTTGTTGTAATGCATGCAGAATATTGTGTTTGGCATTGTTCTGCTGAAATAATGCCTTCCCTGTGAAAGATGTCTGGATGGCAGCATATGGAACTCCAAAACCTGTATCTATTGTTTAGCATTGATGATGTCCTCACAGATGTGCAAGTTACCCATGCCATGTGCTATAATGCACCCCCATACTATAATGGATGCTGACTTTTGAACAATGCACTGATAACAAGGACAGTTTTCCACTTCACCTCAGTCCATCTTACATGAGCTCAGGCCAAGTGAAGGCCGTAGCATTTCTGCATCTTGGTATAATATTTGTTATGCGGGAATGTGCCATTGGCATGCTGGATGCAGGGATGTCCACCAGAGCGGTCTCTGTGCAGCTGAATGTTAACTACTGGACTATAGGCCGTTTGAGAGTAGGTTTCTGACAAGCAGTACTGCAAATCGACCTCATCCAGGTCGGCCACGTGTGACCACACCATCACAAGATCACTACATCTGGCTCATCCACCTGTGGGATCGGCTCAAATTGGCGACACACACAGCGGATGAGACTGCTGGTCTGCACAACAGATGCATGACTCCACAGACAGCCTGTAACCGCCTGCGAGAAGCCAACTTGCATGCTCGGCGTCCTCACCGTGGTCTGGATCTCACCGCTGTCCGGCGTCGGAACCGACTGGCATGGGCAAACGCACACGTTTGATGGCTCTTGGCATGCTGGAGAAGAGTGCTATTCACAGATGAATCCTGGTTCCAGTTTTTTGTTGATAAAAGCTCAAAAATTTGACATGGGGCGTTTATATTTTTGTTCAGTGTATTTACAATTTACACACTGCCCCAACTTTTCTAAAAATGGGGTTGGTTTCATGACATCATCATAGCAGAGCTGCTATTCATTGGTTGTCTATAATGGAACTCCAGGAAGAAAATAATTTTGATGAACAACACTTACTCAGCGAAATGATTGTGCCTCCACTGCACCACCAATGAAACCAGCTGAAACCATTACAATTCTGTTGAGACAAGAATATTCCCTCCATATATGGGCATGAGGCAGAAGCATTGCCAGCATTGCAGGATACTGGGGATTTAGCCCGGAACATTGTTATGGGATGCTGAAGCACCTCCTCTGGGAGACTTTTAAAATCTCACTCAATACAATAAAGGCAGCCGTTGTTTGATCTTTGATGTGAGCAGTGAAAGCCTCCCGTAAAGCCCCTAAGGTGGGGGACAGCTAACAAAGCAAGTTCAGGCAGACAACTCCAGGCATGCCCTCATTCTAATGAACAATCTTTGGCATGTCTGCCACTGTTCTGCCCCATTGTAAGGCAGGCTATTTAAGCTGCTCCCCTGCATTGGCTCTCAGCCTTTCTGTCAGTTGGATGCTGCGAGTTCATTTCCCACTCAACAGGTGGGCCCTGAACATTCCCCAACTCCCACTCCTTGATGTTTTCTCCTTGAGCTCATTAAGCTACAGATGGGTCAGGGTCAGAGGCCAGATGTCAAAACTACACTTGTATTAATTTGTGCATGCAGTTAACCCTTTGTTAAATGTTGTCCAATAAGGACAAAGGTTAAGTGGGGTTTATTTTCTCTAGGCTCATAGATACCCAGAAAACAAAAAATGTACATTTTTACTGGACATTTCCAGATAATAATTTCCTCAATAGGTGCCTCTCTGATTAGTCACATGATTTACCACAAACAGTCACAATGGCTGCATCTGCTAGTCTGAGGTAAGTTGACGAAAGTCAGAAATGGTTGGTTCAAGGTTTTGTTTTTTTTTTTAAATTAGGCATCTACAGTCCTACCCGAATCTGGAATGCCCAAGTAAGAAACTATGTACAAGACTTGCTCATATGCGACCTTGTGCTGCCAACGAGGGCGGAGGATACCCAAACGTCGACAAGCGCCTGTCCGGCCAAAGGGAGGCACTTCACCAATGAACAAAGCTAGCATTTGAATATAACCCTTCCCGGCAGACCCTTCCCAATTTGCTTCCAGGTAGCGCAATGGCCAATTGTGCGCTACTCTGAAAAGGTTGCCCACCACTGTCGGTTGGTACAGCCGGGGCTCGAACCCGCGGCGTGATAGTATATTGTTCAAGTTTTAATCAGGCTTTTTCCTGTTGGGGGATGGAAATACATTATATAGCACAGACTGAAAACAGAACCTATGTAATGCATTTCTATTTGTTGGAATTCATCTGAGTCTATGCTCTATCAAAAATATTGGACAGTATGCGTGCCGAGTAAATGGCTTAAATAATCAATTTCCAGAATACAGATATATCTCCATGCATATCAATGACCAGGCTTCTTCAACTTCACATTATTTCTGTCACTCTGCATGCATAATGTCCAAAATACTGGATGGCAGTGTGCACCCCACAATCATAAAGTCCAAAATAATGGACAGACAGACTACCCACTTGCACCCCCCCTCCTACACACACACACACACACACACACACACACACACACACACAAAGACACGTGCACGCACACGCACACACACACACGCACACAATATTGCACCAAATCCCGAGAATGGTCCAAGGCATTTGTATGTTCTCTGTGCATCAAAATGTTAAGTATTTACATGAGAGTTGCCTGACTGACGTGATCATTTTGATAATTTTCGCTACAAAAATGTTATTTCTGAGAGTAATTACTCAAAATTGAGTTTAATCTTGAAAAGGGCCCTTATCGTGCAATAAATAATGAGCCACATTGCATGGCAACACTCCTTCTCAGTTACCATCAGCTTGCTAAGTCTGATACCTCATTTTCTGGCAGACAAATCTGGAATGTGAAACAAGAGGTAACCTAGTTTGTATGCCGTCCCCCATGATGGATTAGGCCTATTGATGATGCAATTCACTATGGAAAACGTGACTTGTGTTACCCCTGTCTGAGCTACTATTCTTCCTTGTTTTTCCTCACTCTTCTATGGAGAATCACTGATTTTGATTGCATTTTGAAACAAATACTTAAACCAACTTTTAAATCAATAGCATTAATAATTGTTTTGAAAAGTAATAATTGCAATTAGCAATTTGCTAACGAGAACAACCTGTCTCGTCAAAGCATGTAGGTCAACTGAGGGAGCTTAGAAGAGTTGTTTGTCCAAACAATGCACTGCAAATTTTAGACTTTGAAAAGTAAGCAATTTCAGTTTGATTTGACTGAACAAAAAATTCAGCGGATAGCACTTTTTTCAATGAAGGCAATTAGGTGGGTATTTGGGAGCCGGCTGACCTCCATGCATGGACTGGTGTACTCACAGACATACAGCATGTATTCAAACAAACAAACATGTGCGTATACATACATAACATACAAATCATACAGAGACCTACTGCATTAACATTCATCAGCAGAGCAAACAGACACACAGTGGGACAGCAGCAGAATGTGAAGTCTTGTTGCCCCAAACCCAGTATGATCCGCTGTCAGCCTGCTGATCTGTGCTTGTCATTCTGTGTTATTTTATTTTGTTATTATTCATGTTATTCCTCTCCCTGACATTAAAATCTACATCACAACTCCAGAGCTATGTACTGGTGAAGGAACTGAGCTCATAACCACAAGGTTGCAAACTCAATTTTTAGATGTTGTACTGCCATTGCACCCACCACTCAACCTGAACCTGGATGCTCGGGGGCATTAATGGAAAACATGCAAAAAATGTGACTCATGAAAATAATGTTTGATGATAATAATAATAATAAGAGTATGTATTTGTGTATTTCTGTTGTTGATACTACTACTACTACTACTACTACTACTTCTAATAATAATAATCTATCCTTCAAACAGATGTTCATTAAGAAGATAATTCCCACAATTAATGCTCTATTTGTCCACAGTCCATCAGCCAGCCCCTGGATCCTTTCTGCCAGCAGGAAACTGACATTTTTTAAATCACAAATTATTATTCATGTGTTTATCAGATGCATTCCCTTGTCTCCGATCTTCGCTGCCAACTACTCTCTAACCTTCACAGTATCACATTGCCACCTGCTGATAGAGAGGCAGTACTGCATAAATCTGCAGTCCAGTCTTGTTCCTGCAACAGTACAGGTGATTAATTGGTCCTTCAGACATCAATGACAGCAGTGTGTCTGCATTTGAATCTTCATCATTCGTCTCGCTCTATCCTCTCGAAATGACTGCCCACACAGTATGCAGCAGAATTTTAAATTGTCTTTCAGCGCAGAGGTGCCCAGACCTCCACTAATGCCATAGAGAGAGGTTTTGGCAGAAGGGTGGAGTTGGTGGGAGAATTTGTTTCTGAGATTTGCAAAGTCATCAGGGTTCCTTGGATCCATAGTGCAACAGCACAGGATCAGATTATTTTTGAACCGTTGTGTACCTATTGATTTAAATGTGAATGTGCCTCTCAGCAGCCAGTCAGTAGCATGCACCGCACACACTGACAATTCCCCTGACTCCTTGTCATCGCAGCAGCCATACAAAATTCGGGGACGCCAGTACAGCACTGCGGTTGTACCCTTTTCGCGAGGAAATTGCTCATGGGATCTTCAGCCTCATTTCCAGCTTCTGGAATGGGCCACGCATACAAATAGAAAAGAACAATTTGCCAAGCAAATAAAACAATTCATGTAGTATTGTCAGAAGATTTACTTGGAAGGCAAAATAATGGAGTGAGATATCCACCAAGAAAATAATTTGACCTCCTTTTTCTTCCATATGGCAAATAAGTAAAGATACAAAGAAGATGAGGAATGAAGAGCTGCCAGAGCAGCACCACCCACTGTTCTCCGCAGCACGCCATGTCAGGAGAGCTAAAACAGTGAGGCTGCCAGAATCAGATTCAGGGTTTGGAGAGACGGGAGGAAGATTAGCAAATAAGAGCTATCAAATCTTCTGAAAACCCGGGCTTAAAAGGCAGAGCTTGACAAGAGCAAACCAAACAAATGTCAGAGAATGGAAGAAAGAAGGGAGAAGTGAGAAGAGAAGAGAATTAGATCACGCAGTAATACTTAGCACGGTGTGTACATCATTGTCACCGTTGCTGTTATTGTAGGACACGTCGTATTTCTCATTTTAAAAAGCAGGTTCGGCTAGAAAGGAAGAGAGAGAAATGAGGCGGCAGCGTAGAAAGGAGTTAATTTCCATCTTGAGAACGTGAACTTAGATACTTCAGAGAAGACATATTGTCAGATTTTGTCTTTGGGGAAGGAAAGAAGCAGTGGAGGGAACGAGAGAGAGAGAGAGAGAAAGGAGAAATGACGAGTCAGAGATGCAGATTGGAGGAGGTAGTGAGGAGGTAGCCTTGAGTGTCCCAGTTGAGCTGAGGCTGATCAAACAGACAGTAATTAGACACAGCGCTGTTATAAATAGCTCACATCAGTATCCTTCATCAGCATTTACACTGCATCAAATACATGGCAGAAGAATGGGAGAAGGAACAGATAGGCATATTGAGAGGGAATGTGATCTAAAATAAACCCCTCGTGGAACAGGTGGGAGAAAGGAAGGGCAGGCAGATAAGCTCTCTTGATTTCCACTTGGCTGATTAGACTGCATATTGGGAGCAGATTTGCTGTGTGTTAAGAACAACAAAACACCCACCGCCCTCATGTTCTCGAACACAGACACACAGATGAGCGAACAAACCGGCTCTTGCCCAGTAAAGGGAATGCAGGAAAACATCCTGAAGCATCGGTGCAGAAAATAAATAAATAAGAAGGCTGGGTAACCGTTAAGCTTCAGTCATTCACAGATTATTTAATGATCGGTGATACTCAAGTGCTGGCAACGACTCAACTGTAACCGTGGCTTACTCGACTCATTCAATCAAGCATTCCAACATTATCAAGGGTTACATGTTCACATGTTCTGCAGTTACTCCTGCTTGCCACAGACATGAGACATCAGAGAACGGAGAGCAAAAGCAAGCACAGATAACTTTGAGGAAAATAAAGTCTTTTAAGGCTAGTGAGAGCTGGCGAGATATAAAGACTGCCGGCCAAATAAATATTTTTCTATGTTTAGAATAGAGCACAATAACCATTCATCTGCCTCAGGCTGATCAAAAACCAAATGAGTCAATACGCAGAGGTTTGCTCATTTTTTAACTTGCGGAAAAAAGATCAATCTCTGGGTAAGAATGGCTCATTCAGGGTGGGAAAAACAGGGACCATCCAAGGTTCCAAATGGGGAATGTCAGCGACATGCCAACAGGATGTACGAGTGGGCAGAGAGGGAAACAAGCTTGCAAAATGGGCTGATCTAAGCCCAAAAGTCAGGAAATCCTGGCATAAAAGACCAGTGTCCATAACATGACCCTAAAATCAAGATTAACGCCAATCAGCCATAACATTATGATGAAGTAAATAACATTGATTACCTGGACACAATGGCTCCAGTCAGTAGACGGGATATAACTGGCAACAAGTGAACAGCTCGTACTCGAAGTAAATGAGTTGTAATCAGAAAAAATGGGCAAGAGTAAGGATGTGAGTGACTTTGAGAAGGGCTAAATTGTGATGGCTAGATAACTGGGTCAGACTATGTCCAAAACTGCAGCTCTCGTGAGGTGTTCCTGGTCTGCAGTGGTCAGTACCTACCAAAAGTGGTCTAAGGAAGGAAAACCAATGAACTGGCGACGGGGTCATGGGTGGCCAAGGCTCATTGATAGGTGCGATACGTGTTGCTTACCTGGGGAAGACATGGCTCCAAGATGCATTATGGGAAAAAGGCAAGCCAAAGGAGGTAGAGTGATGCTCTAGTCAATGCTCAGCTGGGAAATCTTGGGTCCTACAATTCACGTGTGATGCTACTTTGACACGTACTACCTACCAAAACATTGTTGCAAACCAAATACACCCCTTCAAGGAAGCAGCATTCTCTAATAGCGGTGGCCTCTTTCAGCAGGATAATGTGCCCAGTCACACTGTAAAAATGGTCCAGGAATGGTTTGAGGTAAACAACACTGAGTTCAAGAAGTTGCCTTGGCATCTTATGTCCTCAGATCTCAATCCAATTGAGCATCTGTGGAACATGTAGGACAAACAAATCAATCCATGGAGGCCCCACCTCACAACTTACTGGACTTGAAGGATCTGCTACTAATGTCTTGGTGCCAGACACCACAGCACACCTTCAGAGGTCTAGTGGAGTCCATGCCTCAATGGTTCAGGGCTGTAGTGGTGGCAAAAACGGGACCTACAAAACATTTGGGAGGTGGTCATAATGTTATAGCTGATCAATGTATACTGCAATGGGGAGAAAAAAGTATTTCAGGATAGTTACTCTGCATAGGTACAGAGAATACCGAGAGAGAATTGAGTTCAATGAGGCAAGGCGAGAGGGCCTTGCTTTATAAAGATGCTACACGTTTCAGTTTAGCTTCAGCAAATAAAACACTGCTGATGTCTTTATTACTGAGTGCTCAATGCCATAATAGATTTCACTGTGCCACTGCAAATAAGAGTCATTTGCATATGTTCAGCAGGTATCAAATAGAAACCTCCGGGTATATTCAAATATCTTCTTGGAGGTGAGGAGGGACAGAAAGATATACGTGGATGCTTCAACAGCTCTACATTCAGCTGCTTTTAAGAGCTGAGAATAAAATCAAACCAGGAAGAAACTGCTGCATATGACTGCATGTTGCTCACAAGATGCTTAAAATTCAATAAAAATCACCTTTTTAAAAGACTGACTTGAAAGAGAGAAGCTGTGTGGTTGGTAGCAAGAGAGAGAAAGGGGGCTTTAAGACGAGCCGAGGAAGAAAATTACTCTAACTTAAGTATCACTGGACTAGGGTAGAAAGCAGTGACTGAACTAATGTACAACTGAGGAATGACCACCAAATAAGAAAACACTTCGCCTCTGTGCCAAACCATAAATCAAATCTAAAACTCTGAGAGAACAGCTGACCTTCCTCTCAGAATCCATAAATACTTCACTCGGCTGGAAGCTAGGATGTTAACCCTAATTGTGTGGCAAGACTCGGATGAGTCAGAGCACTCGGGTGTCGTGAAAGGTAAAGATGGCCTTATCTAAGTTACTAAGTAAATGCAATGGTAAGTTTTTTTAATCTATGATAAGCATTGCAATAGTTGCTAAAGAATTATTCTCAGCCTGTTTTTATGATGCAATATTCCACAGAATATGAACTTTTCCCTCATGAAGGTTAATTAGAGGTTCATTGTATCCAAAAAAAGATCGCTAAACAGTGATACAGTGAGAACCTGAATATTAAACCGTAGCTGTAGGTTTGACTTCCACACGAGTCCACTGTGATGATTCTTGCTAACAGCCTGTGCTTGCTGCATTCAGCTGTGTGTTATACGCAAATTGAAACTTTGGCAGTCATTGTGGATCATGGAGTACACTCAGCAAACACTGAGCCGGGGAACTGTGGATCAGAACCCTAATTAAGAAAAATGCTCCTTACAAAGGTTTTGCTCACAATCAGTGCAAACATTAGCAAAAATAAGAAAATATATTATTAAAAAGCTATGATTTATAATTTTACTTCAGTAAAGGTTTTTGTAATTCCATGTGTACGTTTTTAAGGTCAGTACCTAATACCTGGCTAATTTGGCACAGCAGGAAAAAAAAAAAAGAAGGCACTTTACCTCACGAAGGAAAAAAATTAATCCTTCAAATCCTGCAACCATGATGAGACAGCATAACCTTTTAGAAAACTATGACCATAGAAAGCACAAGCTGCAGGTAATTTTCTCAGAAAGGATATAAACACAGTCCCACCAGTATTTAATCAAGTTTGCCATGACATGACAAATCAATTCTCAGAGTTTATCCTCACCTCAAAATCTCCAGTGCCGAAACTGCTGTACTGGCCTACTGCATACTGAAAATGCCACTGGGCAACTAAACCACTGAGTCTTGACAAAATGAAACATCCCTCAGAGTCAAAAGGCAGGCTACTGATTCAGTCGAATAAAAACTACGTGGACTGGTGCTGTCGACAAGGCTGTTGAAGCCTGTCCACTGAGAGTCTCATCAAGCTAAGTTTTGGACAACCTCAATTTCCGTTTGAACAGTACTGAGTGAAAGTGGAACATGCTCCTCTGCTCACAATCACATCCCTCTTCCAAGTCAGACTACTGCACAAACATGTCTCTACAATCCGGTCTCATATATTCATGAATGCCTTGAAGGGGTTACGTAGTGTTTATGTCCACCAGACACAATTCTGCATAACTGAGAAAACAATTACACTAAAGCAATTGCCGTTCCGCAGTCATGTGTCTTTTAATATTTTAATCTGTGTATGTTTGATTGTTTCACTTGAGTATCCCGTTGTTGTCATGATCATTGTATACTGTATGTATGCATCTTTTTTCAAACACATAATTCAAGCTAGCCTGCTTAATTTGTATGTAATACTCTGTCATGGCAAACATGTGAGCCCAATCTCAATAAAGGAGTGGGTGGTTCACAAGGTACTGAAAATATGTCAAATGAAACAACGAGGCCCTGTGTTTACATCACAGTCACAGCAATTTTACAGTAACATTTGGGACCTTCATCTGACAAATTTGACTGACTTATCCCATACTCAATGCTGCACATCACAATAAATTTTCCAGATTATTGTTTTGCCCTTTAAGGGCAGTGTCAAAAACTTAGACATGCAGAACAGCTGCATAAACAGTTTGTCACTGGTGGAAATTCCATGAATCTAGCGCAATTTACCATAGCCATCACTGCGCTGTTCTTTCCAAAAATGACTTATTCACTTGAGGCACAGTACATTTTAGTTCAGTTTTTTTTTTTTAATCACCCATTTTGCTTTCGCTAACTTTGAAAAGTTTGTCTGTGCCCTGCTATGTCAGGCCATGGATGGTCGAAAGAAACTCACCCTTGTGAAGTCTCTACTGATTTCACTGTCCTTAGTATTGAATTACAAGGAGTATGTAAGAAAATAAACAAACTCACGGCGATTCCCAGGCAGTAAATTCTCAGCTATAGAGCAAGAGATCAAAATCACAAACTAAAAACTAGATAGGGAACAGCAGAAGAATGTCTCTGAACTGAGCGGCGTCCTCTGCGCATGCTCGGCCGTGATAGTGTCCGTTTAAGTTACTGGAGCCAACAGGCCGCATATTTGATCCAGTACACTGACAAGTGTGCAAAATTCAACTTATTACTCCACACCCATGGCAATTGTTTATGTAACTTCCTGGTTATTTTTTCCTTAATTAATCAAGAATTTAATCCAAGTTCAAATTCAACTGCAGCACTGAACAGTTGTACAGAATCATATTATGCCCTAAAGTGTACTGGAAAATAAATAAATCCCCTAGTTATGAATTCAGAGCATCAAAGGGGAGTCATGTTACAGATAGCTTTGAAGCTCTGGTAATTCACTCCATAAAACCATCTCAGTCTTTGCTGAGAATCAGAGGGGAAATTTTCACAACTCTTATCAACAAGCCAATGAAAATGAGATATTTTTTACAGGGAACTAACCAGTACATTATAGCAGACAGTACTGAGAAGGAAAAAAATGTAATTAGCGACAGTTTTATTTTCAAATAATTGCAGAAGTTAAAGCTGTTCTAATGGCTATTTCCGAAGCCTGTCAGTACAGGCAATAATTATGTTTCCCAATGTAATCCAAATTACATGTAAAATCCTTTTAACCTTATTTTTTGTCCACAGATGCATTATTGAGGTTTTGATTCATTCACTGCACTTGTCACCAGGAGACAGCAAGTGAGCGCTCCAGGTGGGGCACTGCTGCTGAGCTGTTTTGGAAGTCATATTTTGTTCATATAATATAAAATGTTTTTATCAATAATGTAATCTTGATAATATGTCTTTGGATACACAAAATATTTTGTCACCTCCCTCTTGTGCCCATGTATGCCCTTATAATCAGCTTCAGATTACGCAAAGTATCGTCTTGCAATAACTGGGAATAATAGTTTGGAAAAAGCTCATATATGTACTTACATCACTATAATGAAAATGGAGAGAACTGTGAAGAAGTAACTACACAGAAGTAACTGCCTGTCGTCTTGTGATTCATCACAAGTGGGTACAGAATTGTAAAGCCCTCCATTTAAGAAGCTTACCTCTCAGAATTCAGCAGTTAATCCAAACTCTCCATTTATTTAATTATATATGCATGACATGTATATTTACTAATCACCCAAAAAAAGTTTGCTTCCACTGCAGCTGTTTTCATCCATGCAAAATAAACAGAAAAGAAAATGCTGGAAAAAGGCAGCTGTGTTGCCCGCATGCTAGGCCGCCAACACACAAAACTGAAAGCCAAAAACCAGATTCTACTCCCCAATAGGGGACTGAGGGGGCAAGAACTCAAATATAGCTGGGGTAGGGGCTCTGCAAGGAGCCAGACATGGTTTTGATTAAGTTCTCTCTGAGCTGTTGTCACTTCCAGCTCAGCATCCTTGTGGCTCAGAAAAAGGGCATCGTTAAAGACTGCAGAACGCTGTGCAACGGGCCTAGAACCCAGGGAAAGCTTCTAGTTGGACATAGCAATCATTGTTAAATCATACATGTAGATTTGTTTGTCTGCCACTGCAGCTTACATCAAATTAAGCTATGACCCCAAATTTTTGGCTCATAGAACTGGAATTAAACTCAACCTTAAAGGTTCTGAATTAATCATAAGGGTAGGTTGTGATAACTCCTCGGAGAAGGGAGGAACTTTATAATCTTAAATACAGAGAAGATGCTGTGTAATGTACATCAGGTTGAGGTCAATCCATAAATGCACGGATATTCACTTCATGAATTGAATATGCACATAAATAAATTAAATTAATTCCCTGACCGGACTGGAGTGAATTGAGAACAAGATATGATCTCAGTCAAAAATCTATGGTGTAATCTTTCCCCACGATTTTCTTAGTATATTTGAATATTTGTTGTTCTGTACCATTTTGGATCTTCATAGAAATTGTATTATTAGACAAGAAGAAAATGTTAGACAACAAGTACATGGGGCACATTATAATCATGTTTTTTTTTTTAGAGAAAAATATAACATGTATATCAGCATGTGAAAAAGCAATTGCTCCTGAAAATGAGTATGAAAATGAAAATGAGTTCAAATATCTGTGAATTAGAGATCAGCCTTTCAGCTTGCTATGAAGAAATTTAGGCCCCTTTTTCTTTGCTTAATTACTCTACTCAGGACAAGATGATGGGAGAACTGGTGGCCCTGAAGCGTGAAGTGAAAAATTAACAAAATGAATAGCGGATCAATCTAAGTTGCCTGTTCCACCCAAAATTGAATAGATTTCGGCACCCCCCCCGATAAGGACTTCTGGACTCTGCATTCCACCCCCCCACCAAGGCTGCCTCCTGCATTTATTCCCTTCTTCCCCGCACCTCTCCCCCCCCCCATTCCCCTGAAAAAATTCCTACGCGTTTCCTGCGTGTCGTGTTATAAACCTGATGTGTATTATTGTGTCTGATGTCATCTTCTGTGTTAACTGCAGCCTTTAATTTTCGAAGAAGAAAGTGGAGTTTGCGACGCGACGCACGTTGCAGCGACCCGGAGCACTTCCTCTCCAAACTAATCTTGTTGTTATTCTGTAACAATGACTATAAATTCATCTAATCTAATCTAATCTAATCTAATCTGATCTAATTCAGCCACATTGGTGGGTTTTTCCACATTTACTGCCAAATTAAGGTTTTCCCTGAACATTTTATTGAAGTTCAATGCTGGACTTTGACATGGCTACTTTTAGTTTGTTTATTTTGAGCCATTCAGAGGTGCACTTGGATTTGTGACTGACATTGTCGTCTTGCAGCCCAGCCTAATCCTTCGAGAGCTTCAGATCACAGATTGACGACTCTCATGAATTTCAGAATACAGGAGCCATACGCAGATCAAAGACAAGTTGTCCAAGTGTCTTTTGTACAAACCCAAAACCAGTGAAGTTGGCACGTAATGTAAATCGTAGATAAAAACAGAATACAATGATTTGCAAATCCTGTGCAACTTATATTCAATTGAATACACTGCAAAGACAAGATGTTTAATGTTCAAACTGAGAAACTTTTTTTTTTTTGTTGCAAAAATCATTAACTTCGAATTTAAAGGCAGCAACACATTGCAAAAAAGTTGGCACGGGGGCATTTTTACCACTGTGTTACATCGCCTTTCCTTTTAACGACACTCAGTAAACGTTTGGGAACTGAGGAGAACAATTTTTGAAGCTTTTCATGTGGAATTCTTTCCCATTCTTGCTTGATGTACAGCTTAAGTTGTTCAACAGTCCGGGGTCTCCGTTGTCGTATTTTACACTTCATAATGCGCCAAACATTTTCAATGGGAGACAGGTCTGGACTACAGGCAGGCCAGTCTAGTACCCGCATTCTTCTACAATGGAGCCATGCTGTTGTAACACGTGCAGAATGTGGCTTGGCATTGTCTTGCAGAAATAAGCAGGGGCGTCCATGAAGAAGATGGATGGCAACATATGTTGCTCCAAAACCTGTATGTACCTTTCAGCATTAATGGTGCCTTCACTTACGCCTATAACAGTTTGGATGGTTCTTTTCCTCTTTGGTCCGGAGGACACGACGTCCACAGTTTCCAAAAACAATTTGAAATGTGGACTTGTCAGACCACAGAACACTTTTCCACTTTGCATCAGTCCATCTTAGATGAGCTTGGGCCCAGCGAAGCCGGCGGCGTTTCTGGGTGCTGTTGATAAATGGCTTTCGCTTTGCATTGTAGAGTTTTAACTTGCACTTGCAGATGTAGCGACGAACTGTAGTTACTGACAGTAGTTTTCTGAAGTGTTCCTGAGCCCATGAGGTGATGTCCTTTACACACTGATGTCGTTTTTGATGCAGTACTGCCTGAGGGATCGAAGGTCACGGGCATTCAATGTTGGTTTTCGGCCTTGTCGCTTACGTGCAGTGATTTCTTCAGATTCTTTGAACCTTTTGACGAAATTACGGACCGTAGATGATGAAATCCCTAAATTTCTTGCAATAGCTCGTTGAGGAATGTTGTTTTTAAACTGTTCGACAATCAGCTCACGCATTTGTTCACTAAGTGGTGACCCTCGCCCCATCCTTGTTTGTGAATGACTGAGCATTTCAGGGAAGCTGCTTTTATACCCAATCATGGCACCCACCTGTTCCCAATTAGCCTGTTCACCTGTGGGATGTTCCAAATAAGTGTTTGATGAGCATTCCTCAACTCTCTCAGTCTTTTTTGCCACTTGTGCCAGCTTTTTTGAAACATGTTGCAGGTATCAAATTCCAAATGAGCTAATATTTGCAAAAAATTACAAAGTTTACCTGTTCGAACATTAAGTAACTTGTCTTTGCAGTGTATTCAATAGAATATAGGTTGAAAAGGATTTGCAAATCATTGTATTCTGTTTTTATTTACGATTTACACAACGTGCCAACTTCACTGGTTTTGGGGTTTGTAAAAAGAAGACAAGGGTTTTCAAGACTCAAACAAAGAGGATGATGAGAAAATGGTTCGAGGTCAGACGAGTGTGAACAAGTACGCTGGAAGTCAAGTATAGCCGTAGAAAAACGGACTGGTCCGAGGTAAGGTGCCAGGGTGTCAAGCCCAATAGATCAAGACACACAGAGCTGATGCACACTCTCGGACAAGGATTCAGAAGAAACCGGGAGAAACACCACTCATCAGGACCACGGGCACTGGGAAGAGTTTCCGTAATAAACAGTAGCTGCTTTCTTGAGTCCAAACACAGAAAACTGCAGTCTAGCCAAACAAAAACCAGGCACAGGCACACGAGGACAATATTTTTATAAAGTGGGTCCGGTGTGAAAGAGAGCAAAAAGGAGGGGCGAAGGCACAAGATGATTATGGAATAATTGAAATCATCTATGAAGACAAGCTGAAACAGACGCAGACAGCTAGAATGCAAAGAAAACAACTGACATGGGGTATGGGATATGACAGATGACTGCACATTCTCACTCATGATTTTCTGATATAGAGCAAAAGTCAATGTTCTGTCAATTATGGTAAGTCGCCCTGGCTCAAGAGCAGCAATGCATCCCCATACCATCACATCATCGCTATTTTTGACCAAAGGTTTGATGTTGTTATTGTGGAATTCTGTGATCACATTTTGCCAAATGTGGCCCAGTCTTCAACAAAGTTCCATGTTTGACTCATCAGTCCACAGATTATTATTCCACAATTTGTTTACGCATTTAGTCTGCCTCACATTTCTGGAAAGGAAAACCAGCATTTAGTGTTTACTCAGGTTTTCCCAAACCCACATGAAAATTTGTTTGTAGATCTAGTACAATTAAGTTTGACAACTATGAAAAAAACAGAGGAAATCAAAGGCCAAACAATTTTTCAAGGTGCTGTATGATATTTAATATGTGCATAAATAATAAATACAAACCTGCACTGAGTATAAGTGGAATAAAAAACCAGCAGCAGGAAACATATGGGATGAGACACCTGAGACATCTAACTGATGTGAATTTCCCATCATTTAGGCACAGGTATATCCCTGTGACAGCACTCTCTCAGCCTTAGCTCCTTCTTTAATGTATGCTGAAAAAAGCAATTTAGGTGTCTGTCAACTGTATCTGAAAACTTCGCGCCAAGTAGGTGTTCACTCAGGCTGCCCAATTCAGTCACACCCTGAGAAAAAAGCCTTATGGTAAGCCTTTGGTAAGCCAGTGGTATTTCCTATATAAGCAAATGGTATTTTTAAAAAAATAATGGTATATAAATGGTTATGAACCAATAAGGAGGTTTTGCAGGGTATAGACAAATTTGCCCACAGCCCAATTTGAACAATGTTCTGGTTATATATACCTACTTGTGGGACTGTCCAGAAAATAGATTTGAAATTTGAAATTTGCAAACAGGAAGTGAACTGTGACCTATTTAGGGAGTTCAAGATTTTTGTGGGACAAGGCCTCATAAAGTCAATTTTTTAACCCATAAATGATTGTTCTGACAAACCAGATGTTTTTCAATGGCTACACAACAAAATGATGGATATTTTGATACCAAACATAAGTATATGTGTGAAAAACTGAAGAAATTTCAGACTATTTTCCATTGATAAATGCATCTGCATTGACCAAAATTGATGCAAAACATGAAGTTCATCTTGAAAAACAGCCAGGTTCCAATGAAAACACACCTAAGATATTTTCACAAAAGTTTCCTCATATAGTTGCTTAAATTCTGTGAGAGTGTTGTTGCATTGTGAGACCGGTAACATGGATCAGGATTGCGAAAATTGGAACCATCTCTGTATTTAGAAATTACACTATCTCCTTTGGGTGTCAAAATAGGTCACTAAATGATAAACATGGAATGCAATTTATAAACACTTATCCAAATTTAGAGTGTTAGAGTACATGTACATGATTGATGAGTCATTGGCCTTCTGGATCATTCTGGATCATGACTACAATACATCTGAAACACATTTGTCCTTTTAAGATTTGACAAATATAGATTGTTACAATACTAATGGACCTTAAAAACGTATACATCTGACGAGATAGAAATGTAGTTATGTATGTAGTTAAATGTTTTGTAGTTATGATACAGAATAATCCAGAAGGCCAATGTCTCGTCTTGAAATCACTAAATAGGTCACAGTTCACTTCCTGTACGCTCATTTCACATTTCAAATCTATTTTCTGGACAATCCCAGAAGTAGGTACATATAACCAGAAGATGGTTCAAATTGGGCGGTGGGAAAATTTGCCTATACCCTGAAAAACCTCCTTTAGTCATATGCTGGGGTATTGAATGGTAATAATGCCATTTCTGTTAAGGACTGAATGGTATCACTGAATGGTCACAGAGCAAACCAATGGTATCTGCCATGGTACTAAATGGTAACATGGTAACATGAACCATCCAAGTCCTGTCCCTCTCCATGTGAGCACTGGCTACTGCTGTCCTGCTGTGCTGATCCAGTCCTGATCCAGTTCTGCTCCATCCTTGCCAAGCCATTTCCTGGATGTACAGATGCCAATACTTGGATGTAAAACTGTAAGGTTAGCAGGTTAGCTTCACCGACTATGTTGCTGCGGTAAATGTTGGCGGAGCTTACGTGAAGGTGGACCCAGAGCCAGGCTACAGTTCACACGTTCATGGCCTTGGCTACCCACTGGGTATGTAAACTTTATTAGTCCCTTCATTCATTACAATCTGGATGAAGTTTGTCTTCTTTCTCTAACATTAGCCTACTCCCTTTCAGGTACGAGTCCCCCATAACAATGGTTAATTGAGTGTGTTAGGATAGGTGAATGCATAGCCCATGATCAGGGAACTATTTCTATATGGTATATTTGTGTATCCTGAAGTAATTAAGTTATTTACATGACGACAATAAAGCTGATGCTAGCGTCATTAACAGGTGTAATGCTAAACATATGTCGTCAGTGGAATATTAACGTTACTATTTTGTGGCCTTGGGAAAACTGCTAGATAGCATTGTGGTGTGTAGGTAATGTGATTTAACAGACTCAGACAGTGACACTGTCGAGTCAGCAGGAACGGCCAATCACCTGCCAGTTGTAGATGCCTCTGTCCTACTGTGTGTGAGTCAAAGATCACACAGGTTTCAGAGGAATTTATACTTCATTAAACTTGGAGAGCATAAACTGGGAGCATTACTTTTCAGCATGGCAGGCAGAACTAAGCGAACCACGATAACCTGGTACCCCCAAATACCTTGAGCTAGTGCGATCCCTACTGGGCAGAACATGATCATCCATCAATGATCTACACCAGTGAAATAGATTTTCATGAGACTACTTTGTGATTCTGTCTTATTTATGCCAAATTTTAAATGATTTTTTTAAATTATTACAGAATAATTTTTTCTGTCATCTGTTAATTGTTACATTTGTATTCTAATGGCTACCTAAAATGGAGAGAGCGGAGGTTGCCTTCCAGCAGTTTCTGCGGCACCGTGGAATTCAAGAACAAATCATTAAAAAAGGTAAATTTAATACCCCACAATAAGAATCCCTAGAAAAAGACTGATTGTCATGTGAATCTTAATTAGTTCTTAATTTGGAAATATATCACTGCCATAGAATTAAAGATTGCCCTAACACATGGTGGATAGTCAACAGGAAAGATTTGCTGATGATGCAGAGGATTTGTATTAAAATAAAATAAAAAATCAGTCTGATAAGCCTGTGTATAAAAGGATAGTCTAGTTTAAATCATTATTTGTGTAGAATAAGTTGCTGCTGATGCAAAATAATTTCTGAGTCTGTCATCAAATTTTTAGGAGGCATAGAACAACCTTCATATATGTTTTTCTACGATGGTTAAATTTGCTACATAATTTGGCCCCCAACTTATCTGTAATAGAAAACGAAAATGTTGATGTCTCTTTTGCAGATTGATTTTTCGGTAATTCTGCTGATGTCCAGACAGGATTTGTCAAAGTACATCCCACTTTATGGAGACAGATTGGCAGCTGTTGCCTTCTGTCGCAAAAGTCATATTTCAGATTAAGGAACATCCAGGAGATTTTAGCTGCTTGAAAGGAAATAAAAATGCAAAAAGACGGGTGAGGAGGCTAGAAATTGGATGGATGAACTTCAGCAAAAAAGAAAATGACTTTAACCCTAACCCTAACTCAACTGAAACTCCCCCAGCAACAACCTCAGAGGTCACAGGAAATGTTGCTCAGGATTTTAGCCAAGTTCAGTTCCTATTTGTTCCTATTTGATGAAGAAATATCAAATATGCAGATGCATCATGACCATATCAGAGGTGAAATAGAGGAACAAGGAAGGGGATTGCATGATTGCAAGAAATAAGACCGGACCAAGGAATCCCAGAAATGACAACAGAGTCTAATAGTGTAGGACAATAAGATCGAGTTGCATATGTAACAGATGTTTTCTCTGAGACTCAAGCTGGAGAGATGCTGCTTAACAATTCCAATGATACTGAAATGACAGTTGGAGCATCACCCGGTCATCTTTTTTGAACTGCATGACACTTTTCTTTGGGAGGGATCAAAACCAAAGGTCATCATTGTTGTGCGAAGGGGTAACTGCTCTGCTGACCTCTTGGCAGCCTTTATTGGCAGTTGCAAGGATTCTAGTAATTGGTTGGACAACTGTCAGGTATTTCCACTGCTTCTCCCTCTTCTATTTATGGAAGAAGCTCTCTATTGTGTAAGTTACAGCAGTGTGACAGACAGTTTCCTGAAGTATGTCTAAAAAGAAGAGAGGAAAGTTCTTGAGCTTGCACTGGAATCATTTGAGTTTGTTGACAAAGATGACCTGATGGATGTGCTGGATGCACATGACTGCCACTACCTTACCATTGAAGACACAATGGCTGGATTAATGTCACAGTTAGGACAAAAAACCATAATCCAGACTCCAGTGTTTGTTATTGAGTGCTGGAAGGCCATCTTGAAAACTTTGGCAGATATTTTGTATCCACAGAGGCTTCTTGAGATAGTGGAGGAACGTGTACCAACACCAAAACGTGTTGAGGAACTTCTGAAATTCCCAGAGCAGATGAGTGCACTTCAGAACGCTGTGGCAAGACATCTGAAGAGATACATTGGAGCATTAGACAACACTACTTTGAAATCCTTCCTCCGCTTCTGCACAGGGGCAGACATGCTGTTTGGACATTCCATCAGTGTTCAGTTCATAGAGACTCAGGCACATAGATGTGGGTGCTATTTGATGTTACCACTCAATTACCAAAGCTACCCAGATCTTCGTAATGACTTTGATCTTATGCTGAGAAGCTCCATTTGGACTATGGACATAATCTAAATTTTTGCAGCAAACTAAGCTAGATTTAATTGTGCAAACACAGTTATGATTTTACCTGTTATGCAGTATCAGAAATTGTGTTGCATTGAGTGAATTGTGATCTGCCATTTTAGAAGAAACCAAAGAATAGACAATTGCCCTTAAAATGTTTGAAATTTTCGGAGTTGAAAATGCTGAAATAAATATTTGTTAGTTAATGTTTACATTACTGTTTTAAGCACCAAGTTCATTTTAATTCCTAGTCTGACCTACTTAATGTCCAGTACTGTACTACTTTAAGTTCATTCTGGTATTACAATTTGTCCAGGTTCACCTACTGGTCCGGGATAAGCATCTGCATCTGTTGTAAACAGTTACCTTCCTCCCACTACCCTGCTGTCTCTGGAGACAAATTTGTGTTTGTTATTGAATACTATTGTAGATGTGTTAAGCAACTTCTGAAATGAACAGATGACTGCACTGCAATTCAGAACACTGGCAAGACATTTGAAGAGGTACATAGATTCTGCACAGGGGTACACTGCTTGGACACCCCATCATTGTTCAGTTGATAGAGACTTATACATTCCAGTGTCAGTGACTTTAATCTTGTGCCAAGAAGTTCCAGAAGCAAACTAAGGTGGATTTAATTGTGCAAAGACTATTGTTGTTATGATTTTACCAGTTATCCAGTATTCATAAGTTGTGTTGCATTAAGGGGTCTATTCACCCATACGCGTAAGTCGAAAAAAGCGCGTAGCTACGCGCTTTTCAGCCTACGTGTATTCTCCCCTGGACTTAAGTCTCTTCATTATGCACCTCGAAGGAAGTTACGCACTCGGGGCGGAGCAAGGGTAAAATCTGGGAGTTTCTCAGGTAAAAAATACTGAGGCGTATTCTCCCCCTGGCTTACGCGCTTTTTCTGTTAAGCGTTTTTGAGGGCTGTATTAAGGTCAAGCACAACATAAAGCGAAATAGAATATTGCGTTTGATGTCGGTTATAGGCCGAATTTAACATTAATTTCATTTTATTTAACATGGTAAAAGTTGAGACATCCAATATTCGATTCTTCTTCCTTATCTCTTAACTACATTTCTCATCGCCACAATAAATTATCAAACGAAATCATGACATGATATTACGCAACAGCCTCTTCTCCAATTAGTTCAATTACAAACGCGTAGCAATTAATTAATACGAGTATACATAAGACCATCATTCTACCATGCCCTCAAAATATAAAACCGAAATTCCAGTCCTGCATTTGCTTGCACTCTTGCGTGATTGGGAAAGAGTAAGAGGAGCGCACAGAGCTTGAAGACGACCACGCATATGTCGGCTTCGTTAGGACATCCTGGGAGTAACAAACACCGAGTGCATCCAGCGCTTTCGTCTGGACCGTGCATGAGGAAAACATCTGTCTTTGCTAACTTCTGGATGAACAGCTACCCAGCCGCAGCAATCATCCACAAAACATACCCGTGGTCATCAAGGTCACAACTGCGCAGTTGCTCCTGGCATCTAGGTCGTTCCAGAGAGTGGCTGGTGATGTCATGCACATATCACAGGCGTTGCACAATCACAGGTGTTGTCTGACATAGTTTGTTGACGCTCCAAGTTCTTCTCCATGCACTTCCACTGCACAAAGAGTGGATGCCATCTCCTCCTTCAGTGCAGTGAAATGCACAGGGGATGATGGTTGCCCACCACCTGTTGCGTGTACACTTCTCCAGTGTGCAGAGAGCCTGGCTTTTACAGCGCCCTGCAGATCTCTCCATTTATGCTTTAAATCGAGGATACTGCCCTTACATCTCCCCACCGAAGCCACATCCAGAATGATTCGCAGCTTTCTTCCTCGGATCAGTCTTCAGTGCCTGCTTGCCATACAACACAAACATCTGTGAAATTTGGTTTTTGGCTTTGGCTCGACGCCGCCATCATTGTCTTCACGTTCAGTTAACAAATGCGACTGTCCTATGTGTTCATGACAATCTAAAAAGGATTGAGGATATCTGAATTAACTAACTTGTGTCTTTGTAATTTTTATTTTTTAACCATTGGTAATACTGTGTATTTTAATGTGTGAATAAAGATATTATTAAATAGGCTACTCTAGATTGAGCCCTACCTTGGCCAATACCAAAGCACTACCCATTTGTTAATTAATTTTAGTCAATAAAGAATAGCTGACATGGGAAAAATCATTATCAGTTAATGGGATAATTAATTATAAAAAAGTATTAGGCACAAGTTCAAGTGAATGTGCCAAATAAGACATAATAGGCTACGGATATGGAATTGTGTGATTGCTGAGGTGGTTTTGGGGCGGGCGGATGACAGCGTGCGGGATAAGAATCCTTTGTTAAAGCATTTCCATGTCCTTTAGTTGCAAACCTGACATCTGTGTAGTTGGAGATTTCAAGTGCGAAATTTCTAAATGAGATCATTTAAACTGCCTTAGTCATGTTTGCGTGACTAGAATGTTCTCTTTATTTGTCTTCCACGGAACAAACAGGCTGGTGTCGGAGGGGCACATTTTCAATGATTTGATTGCGCTGGTTGAGAAGCGCTAAATTCTGTATTATTTCATGATCACGGCAATTTGTTTGCATAACTTTAATGCCATGGTGGCTAGAGGAAGAAATAAAAAAGGGATGTCTGCATTACTTCTTTTAATTAGCACAGACATACATTGGCTTACTATTACAGCGGCATACTGTCGGCCTGCTGATAAAACCTTGTCTTCACAGGAAAATAAAAAATAAATATAAAATAATATAAATTGATAAATATAGTGTAAAATAAAAAAAGTTTAATTTTGCATGAAAGAATAGTGGACATACGAGTTATTGTTTCTTATCAGTTTGGAGATATGAGGTTTTATCAGCAGGCCGACGATATACAAATTTAAAGTCTGGATTGCGTTTTCCATGGACTACAACTGCATTTTCACGATTAATCAGAGCATCCTTGTTCCATGTTTTCCTGATAGCCATAATCAATGAGCTTTGTACAGAGTCCTCTCTTTTGCATTAGTCACACCTCTTTCATAAGGCCGCCTACATTCTGAAGAAAAGCGCTGTGGGTGTGATCTAAGCGAGTAGGGGAGAATACGCGTAACTCAAAAGCGCTTAACTCGAATCGCGTATAAAAAAGGACTTACACGCAAATGGGAGAATAGACCCCTAAGTGAATTGTGATCTGCCTTTTTGGAGGGAACCACACCAGGCCTACATTGTCAAAACTAATTTTGATATGAAGGAAGTTTTGAGTCGGTTCTGACCTGCTTAATGACCTGTATTTTCATGTCAGTATTACAATGTTCAACTTAAGTTCATATTTTACGGGTCTAGAACAAAATCTTTGGCTTTGTCCAGATATCTGTTGAAATAAAAACCACTGAAAAAGTATTTTGTTAATACCATTCATTGAACACTAACACTACATTTGCTGGTACACTTTAAACAGAATTCTGGTCACATCATTAAAGGCAGCCCAAATCCCAGCAAACAAACGAGTACAATTAAGAACTGGAAAAAAGAAAATATATTTTATTTTACGCTTGTTCAATTAATGTCTTGATTAATTAGAAACAAATTGGGCTCTAATTTCTTGGCACAGCGCAGGGTGGTGCAGCATGGCATAGCCCACGCAGTGGTAATTTCGTCCGGTGCAGCCAGTGCAGTGGTAATTCCATGCGGTGCAACACCGTGTGCAGCCACTTTGGCAATTTGGTAGACGGACATGCGCCTAGATGGGTGTGGCGGCGTAGTAGGGGGAGGTGTCACATATTCATCATGGCGCAGAGAGCATGCCAGCTCCAACCTGGTTTACTTTTTGTGCAGTGGTAATTTGGCTGACCGGCGCACAGTGCGCACACGTCACCGAAACCTCACAGGCAGGTTTCCAGAATGTCAGGCACATTTCAATGCAATAAATAACTCCAGTAACCACTATTTAATGTAACTATCTGAATCAGGACATAAATTATAGTATCTATATCGATTGTCCTGATGTCAGATTAAAGGCGGTTGGCACACGTAATGGAAACTCGACCTGGCTTAATCAACGAGGCTGAATCTGTGATGCAAACTAACGACTTCACATCTTTCTCAGTCAACCACAAACTGCCTCGGCATCAGGTAGTGTGTTTATAATGCTTGCGTTCTATGCTCAGGAAAGCCACTTGGACACTGGAATGCGAAACGAATTTTTCGCACGACTAATTACATTCAAAGTCCTTGCAAAGATGCCAATACACGCTGTTATGGCCCCAATTTGTTATTACAATCTACAACACAACAGCAACAGCAAGGGATGACAGACACAGTTTTAAAAACTTAAACACATTTAATTTTTAAACAAAGACAAAGACTAATAACAACTAACTAACTGACCAAGATTGATTAGTAAAAAAAAACAGAAATATTTACAGTCCCTTTGTTTGTTGGGGTGGCTTGGTGATGTCCTGGGTAAGGAAAATCCACAAAAGAAACTTAACAGGTCTTGAACAGAAATGACAGGTCTGGTCACACGTATCCTTCTTCTTGCAATTTCTCTTACTACTTTACTGTCTCAATTCTTTGCCTTATATACTCTTTTGCAGACCCCACCCACATTTAGACCTCTTTTTTTTTTATTTTCGGGGACTTGCCCCAGACATGTCCAGGACATGTCCAAACATAGCTCCAGTCTGAGCTGAATAAAAAAAAAGGTAAATACTGCCATCCAGTGGCCTATATTCACATTACAACGCGTATATTAGCGTCTTTGCAATGATTTGCGATGTACGCAGTGTCTACGGGTCCGAAAGTCGGGCAGGGTTTTAATATATCTCCGTGTCCGACAGTCGGATGGTTTCAAAATAATATATTATTGTTTTAAAATTACTTCAAATCTACTGAATCTTTTAGATATTACTACAAACTACAACTACAACTACAACTACAAACTTGGCCATGTTTGTGTTCTACCTTCACAAAATGCAAATGGATAGCTATCGACTTTTCTTGGTCTTTTTATTCGTCTGTTTTCTTCCGTTGAAGATAGACAACAGTCCTCACTCGGTCTCTCTTTTGAAAATTAGTCAGATGGATCGAACAGATTCACGCTTTATTTCCACACCAGAGATAAAATAGTGCTTGTAGACAGTGACCAAATCAATTCTATGACCATTGACATTGTGAATTAAATATTGCATGCACAATCAAGACTGTCCAACGTGAAATGCAAAATACTCCATGTCCGACAGCCAGCAAAAAGTAAAAGTATATGAGAACAGATTTACAATGAAATAAAGAATAAAAATGTATCACCAACAAAGAGAACATCCAAAAAAGATGGCCCACAAATAAATAAATTGCATTTTCCATTGGATGTTCTGTTTGTTGTTAAAATGTTTCTTTTTATTCTTTATTTTGTTATCAATCTGTTCTAATCTAATTCTTTTTTTTGCCTGTCAGACACAGAGTATTTTGCATTTAATGTTCGACAGGCATTGTACATTTTCCCGCACCAATGTCGACTCACTTTTTTGAGTGGAGCTTCAACAGAAACATTGATTGAAATTCTCGGTACTCATCTTAAAGAACTGAGCCCTCTTTTCAAAACATTCATGGTTAATATCTAAAAGATTCAGAAGATTTGAAGAAATTACAAACAATAATCGACTGTCAGACATGGAGTTATATTGAAACCATCCGACTGTTGGACACGGAGATATAGTCAAACTCTGTCCGACTTTCGCACATTGACACTGCGTTCAATGCAATCTGTCGTGAGAAAAATTTGTTTCGCGTCCACTGTGCTAATGACTTAATACTACAATTATTGTCACCTAGATTTAATTATTCTTAGTCAAAGGAAAGGAATACAGCCTGATTGCTTTGATCTCGATAAATGTGTAACGTATCTTGCATTGTTGTCCATGCTTGTTATTAATTTTGCTTACTTTATTTCCTGATTTTGCTACCGTTTAATTTGGTTGCCCTTAATTTTTTTGCACCCCATTTTGTTGTTGGTTTACTTCATGTTCCAGCCCCTTTGTTACAGTTGACCTGTTACCCCTTTTGTTGCACTTATTTTATTTTAGTGCCCTTTTTGCACTTGTCTTTGCACTTGACCTTGTTTCCATTTTGTTCACTTGCCCTTGCCCTTTTGTTATTGGTTTAGATCTGTAACAATCTATAACAATGGAAAGTGTTCTGTCACTTACTGTTAGCATTTGTACTTGTCTCCTAGGAGCTCTGCACTTTTGTACTGATCCTGTGCACTTTTGTTCGTCGCACTGGATAAAAGCGTCTGCTAAGAACCTGTAATGTAATGTAATGCAATGCATGTGAATCCCAAAATTTCAAGCAGTAACAGGGTGTAATAATAGGAACATGCTATCCATCGTTTCTCTTCCCAATGATGCAGGCAGACGAAATAAATGAGCAACTGAAGTATTTCATTCCAACTTCATAAGTTTGAATGATCTGACGTAGTTTCGTTTTGAAATTCCATTCAAGTATGCTAATGGTAATACTTCATGAATGCCCTAGCTAGCCAGCTAACTCATATTCGTAATGCTTAATATAGACGTCAGTGGTGCAGAAAACATGCCTGAAGCAGCAAAGTAAAATGCAACATTCACGCATCATGCAGATATAGGACAGAGGCTTATTTATTCCCATTTTAAAGGTGAGGAGAGGAGCTCCTTGCTCCTTGAGCAATTTGATTGGTGAAGATTTGACTCGGCGGTGTTAAACCCACTCAAGGCTTCTCTCCTCCCTCTTTGCCACTTGAGCTGGCAGGAGGGATGGAGGTGGGACAGAGGAGTACTTGCGCCAGGCTGCATCGAGCATGAAATTGCAACATACGCCTGGACACACCCCAATGGTGCGGCGCACCATGGGGGGAGCGCCGTGCCTGCGACTGGTCTATGAATTTAGAGTCCATTGCCTTTACACTAGAAAAGCAAAAAGAACAGAATACAAAATCTTTGAATCAACTAAAGTAAAACAGGTTATAAGAATTAAAGTGTATGCTTATTAATGCAATTTCTGGACTTTTAAACAAGGTGAATATCGACTTGCTGTCCACTGTTGCTGTCACAGTCAATGCATCCTGCTTTGTGTTATTTTTATGCAAAGCATGACAAAAACTTTAGAAATAGACCACAATTTTTGGGTGGAAATCAAGAAAAATTATTTTCAAAAGCAGAGTATTTGAAGTCTTGCCTGGAGGGTATTTTTAATTGTTTCAGTTGTCATTTATGCAGTTTGCTAGACTGTTTAGTTAACGATGAGGGAGTGAAGTCTCCCGAATTGTCAAGTAAAACTCTTAAGCTTCCAATATGTTCTTGGGAAAAGTAAGGCCCATCTCTGACGTGATCATGTTACACAGGTCAAATATATCTTCGTCGCATGGGACAACTGAGAGGAATATACATGCCTCTTTGCAGACATCAAGATCATGATGTGGAACAATGAAGTCCTCAGAACCCCAGAGCTGTGGCACAGTGTACATCACGTCAGGAATCCCACTGGGTACATTGTGATTCCTGGTTGGCCGGATGCGGTGGCTGTTCCAGACTGCCGTGATCTCGTCAAGCTCTTCCTAAAAAAGAGGATTTATACCAATGATTAAAAGAAAGGTTTAAAGACTGGGGGGGTGGTAAAAAGAAGCGCTGTGTTTCAGTACTATGGACAGCTCCGTCGGCTACCTAGCCCACACAAGTGCTTTTTTCAAATTAAACAAAACAAAAAAAGATCATTGATTTAACCGTGAAATTGAATTTATGCACTTTGTATTTCAACATCTGTAGGGGGAGGGGCTAAAAACTACAGATGTAGCCTATAAACGTCACAAATCTCTCCCTCCTCGCTGTGTTTCAGTAGGACTATGGACAGCTCCGAGCCGACACGCAATCTATCTATACAGAACAGCGCTTGTCCATCTCTTTACCTTAGCACAGGTAAATTAACAAAAGTATAGTGCTACAATCACAGTAAATACTTGTCCTTTGTTTAACATAAATACACCAGCTCAAGGGATGGAACTGACAGCAGTCTACTTAATCTACAGACTTTCAACCTCACCATGGCTTTGTAGCAGAAGAGTCCGTGTGCTGAACTGGCCTGCCTACAGTCCTGATTTGGAGCATAATTAAACAAAAAGTCCGTCAAAGGAGACCCAAAACTCTCCAGCAGCTGAAAGCCTGTATTAAACAAGAGTGGAATCAAATTCCAATGGCTAAACACAAGAAACTTGTCTCCTCAATGCCCAGACGCCTCCACTTCGTGTTAAAAAGACGAGGGGATGCTACACCATTGTAAACAGGCCCCTGTCCCAACTTTTTTGAGACCTGTAGCAGCCATCAAACTGGAGCTTATTTTGTGGATAAAATTGTTACATTTTTCTGTTTCAACATTTGCCATGTAATCTCTATTCTATTTTGAATAAAATACTGGCTGCTGTGATTTGAAAGTCATTGCATTTTGATTTTATTCACTATTTACACTTTGTCCCAACTATTTTGGAAATGGGGTTGTACCTTAGCAATAATAGGGAACATGTAATGTTTTCCATGTTTAATTAGACTCACTTGCTAGCACTGAACCGCATTTTCTAACAAAATTTGAGAATATTTTATATACATTCCAGTCCTGAAACTTCTCTTCAACAGACTCATGAGTCAACATTGAGCTAACCTGTTCCTGTCATAAACCTAATTCAAGCTGTGAGGAGCTTCTCTGAAGGCGAGGCTTCGCTCACAGAGGTCATGTTGCATTCCTTGTACGAGCAGACAAGACTTTTGCGGCATGAATGCTTTCATTACAAACTCCATTTGCAGTGTGTGAGTTAACAATTCCAGTGACACCATGAAATGAATCTCTTCAGATAAAAGTAATTTCCTTTCTAATTAGATGGGCGGATGTTGCTAAGAGATTCTACAGAGGATACTGAGTGGTGAGTGGTGGGTGGTGAGAGGAAGCCAATTAGATAAGCACCTGCTGCGGGTAGGAGGGAACTAGGCACAGAGCTGGCAGATATGCAAGCAGGTAAACCTATCTAATTCAAACTACGCAACAACTCTCAAAGCAGCTGTTTTTTCAACCTGCAGTAGGAGAAGTGTAAGGCACTCATTCTTTGCGCCCTCATCTGACTGACAAAGCTGGGTCCCAGTGATGTAGAGGGTGAAAGTGGCAGTTAGTTTTTTTGACAAGGGGGACAGAGAACATACAGACAATATGAAAGAAACATAGTTAATAGACGTAACAAGGCTGGAAGGGTCAACCGAATGACTTCATGCAACAGTGAGTCAAGTTGTGTGCAAACATAGAGGGACACTACAGTAATACAATACTTCAAAGCAAGAGAATAAGGAATAAAAGAGCTCAATATCTCATGGGGGGGATAAACCATGAGGACTCGGAAGGGAGAGACACTTTGGACACAGCTTTGGACAGGTTGATGTCACAAAATTCAGGCTGATTTTACTTGCCCTGTCACTGGACTTTTTCTCAATTTTCATCAAATATGCAGTGTTATTCTTCTTAGTTTTATGGCAAATGACTTCTCAAGTCACAGAAACTTAATTGGCGAAATATTTTTGATATTTTATTATATTTTGGCATTCTCAGTGTATGTTTTGTTGAACTTACTCTCAAATGGCAAATTAAACAATGGGATCTACATTTTATTCAGAGTTTATCTTCAGGGCCAAAGTCCAGTGTCCTGGTATAATAATCCAGGACCTATCACCTTGTTGTAGTGTTGAGGCTCCTTCAGTTTGAAGGCCTAAGAATAGGCAATAACTTGAAGCATAAACATCACAAGGGTCATAGTTAATAACGATATTACTGAAAAAACGTAAACTAGTAGAATTGACCTATGGCAATGCCCCACCCCTTCCACTGACTCGGACAAACAATCAGCATTTTTAGAACAGGCGCTAATGGCTGGTATCACAGTCAAAGATATTTTTCAGGATGCTATTGATGATTTTTGCCAATAGAAGGCTCAAATATCATCCAGAAGTCAGCAAAAAGGGTTGCACTATGAATTGGAGGGATACATTTGAATTTAGAGTGGAGAAGGTCAACAAAAAGTTTAATTTAGAAGCTAAAATTTTCAGGTCTCTGAGCCAACGCGATCAACCGCATCTCGTTTCGGTCACTCTCTCACGCAACAAGATAGAGGATCAGCATTGCTCGGGTACTGTAGGGTAATAATTTTAATTAACGTATTATTACTGCTACCGAATTTAAGAAATCTAACCTGACCGAACTAATTAAAAAAGGTGACATGATGAAGCATGTAGCCAGAAGCTCATGTTAAGCCAACGTCCGTCAGTTCTTTTTACATTCATTAGCAAAATACATCAGCTACAATGTGCTTTGATAAGCACATGATTATAATCATTGGTGACAGTTTGTGGGGCCCTAGAATGGATGTCCCCTCCCAAAAACTAAAAAAAAACGTTTAAGGGGACCTATAGCTCAGCAAAATGCCAATTTTGGTTCAAAATTTTAGTTTTGAGGTAAGAAATGAAGTGGTCCTTCAAATAGTCTATAATATGTAGTCGTTTTCCGAGGGAAACATTCATCACGAACACTGTCTTCAAGGCTGAAACAGCTATGAGTGTGGTAACTTTCAATGATGGCCAAAGAACAATTGCCTGCATTCTTATGAAACTTGGCATAAAGGCAGGAGCACATTCAATGAAAGGCCATAACGAAATGGACAGAAAATGTCTGAAACAGAGATAAGAACGTGTGCTAAAACTTGAAAAAAGAAACGAATAGATGCTCGACAAGAACGTAAAACTAGGGAAGAAACAAAGATTGAAGAAGAGGGAGTTACTTATGAGACTGTTGCCTTTTAACGAGGTTTTAAAAAATCCTAAAAACCACTAAAACAAAATACTAAATGTATTCCTCCTGAGAACATTCCAGTCAGACTTCGATCACATTATTACTGCCAAACTAAAATCATGTTTTTCTAAAAATACAGCAACCATGCATCAAATTAACTTCATATTTGGAGGTTTTCTTCATGTTGTGATGATCTATGTCTGTATAGAGCTCTTTTTGCAATATGTACCTCCGAATATGAGTAAATCAAAATGCATATTTAACATACGTATATTTAATTAGCTGTTTCCCACTGAAATTGATTCAGGGGGGTCAAAATCAATATTAGAACATAGAAACCTGGAAAAAATGTCTGTAGTGACATTAGGAATATTTTCCTTGACATTAAAGCTGAAATTATAACCAAACACTGTTTAGTTTTCTCAAGAACTGTGTTTCTCTAAGTATCTATATATTCATTAAAACAGCTGTAGCCATGGCAACCACCGATGTGACACTGCAAAAACTCAGTGCTTTAAGTTGCAATTTCTAATAGAATTATTTTGATCATAATTCTTCGTTTAAAAAGTGAATATCTTGTTCACTTAGAGAAAAATGAAAAATGTTTGCTTAACTTATAAGTCCCCTTAAAAATATCATATTTTGTCATAAAGAAAATTGATATTGCTGGTTTCTCAGGTGGATTTATGAACCTCCTGGGGTGGGCTATCAATGCTTATGTTGAAATCGGTGGTTTGGGCCAGAAAACGCCTTTAATTGGACTCCACCGTTTTACTCACAAAACAGCGCTTAAAATGAAATCAGCCGCTCCCCCATCATTTGAGTAAACAACCAAATATAACAAAACAGAAAGGAAAATCAGACAAATTACTTTCTTTCCAGCATGGAAAAATTAGATGTAAACCAAATGTGGTGATGATTGCTCAAAAATTAGAGGGAATTTAGCAAAAGAGTTCAATACAATGGTTTTTTTCATGTGCGCAAAGTTAGCAGTATTTATTAATAACTGACATAATCTAGCCAAGTAAAGTTTGGCTATCAATAACACAGGTCAGAACATTAAGTTATTTTACCATATAGGCTAGTGGCTTTTATCTGTGCAGTGTTGCTCAAAGAATAATCATATTTGTGGTGGTGGCTAGCCGAGGTGTTGAGCATAGCCCCCAATTGACCCCTATCTGGTCAGACCGGCAAACTAATAGCATAACCTGCCGACCCGCGGGGAAGTGAAATAAACCCCCAATCGGCACAAGAGATCAAAAGTTGACTTTCTAGTGTCCCTCCAAAAACTTACTTTTGAACAGCAAATCAAAATAATGATGCTGCAGAATGTGTGAGGTTTTACGAAATGAGCCAAGAGCGAGAACCAGATAAATGCAAAATGGAGGCTTTATTTCTGAAGGGGGAAACCCCCCAACAGAGCTGGCAACAGTACAATGTCCACAATTCAAAAACAGTATCCAATGGGCGTAATCCAGAATCGTAACCAGGGCACCAATGACAAAGTTCGTGGTCAGACAAAAAGGGTTCGGTACACAGGCGTAGGTTTGGAGGAGAAACAAACTCATAAGCCAAAGACAGTCCGAATCCAAAACCAGGGCAGTAATGACAGAATCAAGGTCGGGCAGAAAAAAGGTCAAAACTCACAGATGCAACAATATCCGAAGAGGGCAAACCAAAAACAAGTGTCGGGCAATCCAGTCAGAAAGAAAATATCACGATGAGCAAGGCGAGGAACGTAGCACAAGACAAAGGAGTAAAGACGATCTGACAAGGAACTAAAAGTGTAGACACCTTATATACATATCCGGGTTAAACACATGACTAGGGTAAACAGGTGTAGTCAATGACATGGGAGTGACACATGAGGAAAACTAATTACATGAATTTGGCGAATGCCGAAACGCAGACAGGGATAACGAGACATTCCTATGAACGAACAAACGGCTCCGGTTTAAGGAGTACTAAAGTGTACAGTCTAAAGAAAAGGGAAAGCAAGAGATATAAGAGGAAACCGCAGTGGAGATAATTAGTGATAGGCAAGGAGGGCGGAGATACAGATTGGGCGAATGCTGAGAGATCGTTAGTCTATTAGTATGTGCAGCTATACAATCCCGAGTGCAAGTTAGTTAGTTAGTATAAATGTACAATGTTAATCGGGGTTAGTAATTATCGAAAACAATAAACTGTTAGTAGGGTTAGTAGATAGCATAAAGAGAGAGGAAGGAAGAAAATGAGATAAGAAAGGTTGAAATCCCAGAAACCAGGAAATCACCCGAATGAGTGGCACGTCAGACAAGGGACCGTGGGCAAAGACCTACACAAGACAAGACAGGGTAAACGAAGTGCAGGACTAGAAATCACAACAAGACTATGAAAGAATGGCAAGGCTATGAAACATGGCAAGACTGTGAAACATGGCAAGACTATAAAACATGGCAAAGACATAAATAATACAAAACATGAAACATAATAAAACATGAAATCAAACAACAAAACACAATACATAATCATGGGGATGGTCAGGGGCAGGCAGTGGTCACTAAAACACAAAAAGCATACATGGCAAGGCCAGGCACAAAACTTAAACATGGAACAGACAAAGCATGGCAGAGATGCAGATTCACAACAGAACCCCCCCCCCAACGAACGCCTCCTGGCGTTCAATTCGAAGAACGTGATGCAGCATGATAGTCCCTTATTAAAGTCTTATCCAGAATGTGTCGGGCAGGAACCCAGCTGCGGTGTTCCGGTCCGTAACCCTCCCAGTCGACGAGGTACTGTAGACCTCTGCCTCGTCGACGAGAGTCCAGGAGGGCACGGACCGTGTAGACTTCGCCTCCGTCGATGATCCGGGCGGGTGGAGGGGGATCAGGTCCAGAGGACAGGTGGTGGGTTACAGCAGGTTTTATTTGTGACACATGGAAAGTTGGGTGTATACGTCGCATGGATAGGGGGAGACGGAGGCGAATGGCAGTGGGACTTAGGACCCTCTCGATAGTGAAAGGGCCCAGGTATTTGGGGAAAAGCTTACCCCCGTTACCTCTGAGGGGGATGTCCCTAGAAGACAGCCAGACCCGCTGCCCAGGTCGGTACGTAGGGGCCGCTGTGCGTTTCTTGTCGGCCTGTTCCTTCATCCGGGCGACCGACCTGAGCAGGACCTGGCGGGTGGCGATCCAGGTGCGTCTGCACCTACGGACGAACTCTCTGGCAGAGGGAACAGCTACCTCCTCCTCCTGGGACGGGAACAACGGAGGCTGGTAGCCCAGGCAGGCCTTGAAGGGGGAGACGCCGGATGCAGCAGAGCTGTTCAAGGCGTACTCCACCCATGGCAACTGATAACTCCAGGAGGAGGGGTTCCTAATGCAGAGACAACGCAACACACTTTCCACACATTGGTTAGCTCGCTCGGTCTGGCCATTAGTCTGGGGATGGAAACCTGAAGATAAACTGACTGTCGTGCCTAGGGCTTTAAAAAATGCTTTCCAAAAAAGTGCTGTGAACTGGGGACCACGATCAGAAGTGATGTCGGTGGGTATGCCATGAAGCCTAATGACATGTTGAATGACCAGATTGGTGGTGTCTTGAGCGGAGGGAAGTTTAGTGAGGGGAACTAAGTGAACTGCTTTGGAAAATCTGTCAACAATAGTGAGAATGGTGGTGTGGTGATTGGATGGGGGAAGACCTGTGATGAAGTCTAGTGCAATGTGGGACCAGGGACGATGTGGTGTCGGAAGGGGCTGAAGTAAACCTTGTGGTGGTTGGTGAGAAGTCTTAGCCTGGGCACAGACCGAGCAAGCTGTAACGAAACCCTGGACATCTTGGCTAAGTTCTGGCCACCAAAATCTCTGGAGGATGAAGCTCTTGGTACGGCGAATCCCAGGGTGGCAGGACAGTCTAGATGCGTGTCCCCATTCCAGGACTTTGGGGCGCAGGGCAGCTGGAACATACAAGCAGTTAGTGGGACACGCACTGGGGGTAGCAGCATTGGTCTGGGCATTCTTAACCTCTCTCTCTATGTCTAAACATATGGCATTGATAAACGTTTCTTTAGGGAGGATAGTGTCATTGTTAAGTTCCTCCTCCTGGATCTCAAAACATCGGGATAGGGCATCAGGCTTCACATTCTTACTTCCAGGCCGGTAGGCAATGTGGAAGTTGAACCGGGAGAAGAATAAAGCCCACCTGGCTTGCCGCGGATTGAGTCTCTTGGCTGTCTGCAGGTACTCCAAATTCTTGTGGTCAGTCCAGACAATGAAGGGAACTTTGGATCCTTCCAGCCATTGCCTCCATTCTTCCAAGGCCAACTTCACCGCCAACAGCTCCCGGTTGCCGATGTCGTAATTTCTCTCCGCTGAGCTGAGGCGGCGAGAGAAGAAGGCACATGGATGGACTTTCCCATCCTCCGTGGACCTCTGAGACAGGATGGCTCCAGCTCCAATATTGGAGGCGTCCACCTCGACGATGAACTGGAGCTCTGGGTTGGGAATAGTGAGGATGGGTGCAGATGTGAATCTGGTCTTTAATTCTTTAAAGGCGTCCTCTGCTTTCTCCGACCAACGAAACTTGAATTTGGAGGAGGTGAGAGCAGTAAGAGGAGCCGCAACAGAACTATAGTTCCTGATGAATCGCCGGTAGAAGTTGGCAAATCCTAGGAAACGTTGGAGTGACTTACGGTCCTCTGGTCGGGGCCACTTGGTAACTGCCTCCACTTTTACTGGGTCCATGCGAATGGTGCCCGGAGAAATAATGTAACCCAAAAAAGTGGTGGTTTCAACAAAAAACTCACACTTCTCGGCCTTCACGAAAAGGCGGTTCTCCAAGAGGCGACGGAGCACTTGGCGAACATGCTTAACATGGTCCTCCTGGGATTCAGAAAAAATCAGAATATCGTCAAGGTAGACAAAAACAAACTTGTTTATCATGTCTCTTAAGACATCATTGACGAGGTTTTGAAACACTGCTGGAGCGTTGGTAAGCCCGAAAGGAAGAACCAAATATTCCCAGTGCCCCGTGGGAGTGTTAAAGGCGGTCTTCCATTCGTCCCCCTCTCTGATTCGCACTAAATGGTATGCATTCCGGAGGTCGAGCTTAGTAAAGATCTTGGCTCCCTGCAGAAGATCAAAAGCGGTGTTCATGAGGGGAAGTGGGTAGCGGTTCTTAATAGTTATCTCGTTGAGGCCACGGTAATCAATACAGGGTCTTAGTGATCCATCCTTCTTAGCTACGAAGAAGAAACCCGCACCAGCAGGTGATGATGACGGGCGTATAAGGCCTGCAGCGAGAGACTCTGAGAGATACTTCTCCATAGCTTGGTTTTCTGGTCTGGAGAGTGAATAGAGTCGACCTCTAGGGGGCATAGTACCTGGTTTCAGGTCTATGGTGCAGTCATAGGGTCGGTGAGGTGGTAAGCTGGTGGCCCGAGACTTTGAGAAAACCTCCTTGAGGTCATGGAATTCTAGAGGAACCTTTTCCAGGTCTGGAATCTCCTCTGGAGATGGGTTGTGTTGAGGGTCGAGGGCGTTGCGGAGGCATGTCAGGGAGCAGTTGGGGCTCCATCCCTTAATTTCGTTCTTGCGCCAGTCGATCTCTGGTAGGTGTTTGGCCATCCATGGATGGCCCAGGACGATAGGAGCATGGGGAGAGTGTAACAGGAGGAACTGAATGGTTTCGTGGTGGTTTCCTGACACCTTGAGTTTGATGGGGCTGGTCGTATGGGTTATTTGAGCGATCTTCTGGCCGCTGAGCGAATTGGCCACTCGATCAGGGAAGATCTTCTCTGTGGGAACGCCCCATTTCCGGGCCAGCTCCACATCAATTAAATTCTCCTCCGCTCCGGTGTCCACGAGAGCCTCGGTGGATCTGCTCTCGCCCCCCCATTCCAAAGTTACAGGAACGCATGTGCGATTGTTAGTTTCCTGTCCCGGCGTCACCCCTATTACTGTTGCTATGCGGGCACCAGGAGGACCTCTTCTCTTCTTTCTTTTTTCCCTGTTAGGGCACTGAGCGATAAGGTGTCCTCCCTTGCCACAGTAAAAGCAGGCCCCATCACGGCGGCGGCGATCCCTCTCCTCCACAGGAATGCGCGTACGTCCCAATTGCATGGGTTCAGGCTCAGGGAGGCGGCTGCCAGTAGGGGGTGATCGAGGCGGAGTACTCTGGGGAGCTGGATATGGTCGTCTGCGGGAAGCGAGGTGTCGGCGCTCCTCCAATCGCGAATCCACGCGAATAGCCAGGTCGACAAGGTCGTCCAAGTTCTCCGGTAATTCCCGCGCCACTAGCTCATCTTTAAGTGCTTCGGATAATCCGTCAAAGAAGGCATCATACAGAGCTCTCTGTCCCCATCTGCTGTTGGTGGCCAACGTCTGAAAATCAATGGCGTAGTCGGCTACGGGACGCCCACCTTGTCGCATGCGTAGGATCTCTCGTCCTGCCTCGTGACCCAACTTGGTGCGATCGAAGATCCGCCTCATCTCTTCACCCAGTAGACGAAAAGTCTGTACACATGGGAGATCAGCTTCCCAAGCCGCTGTAGCCCACTGCTTAGCTCTTCCCGTCAGTTGCGTGATGATAAAGGCAACTCGCGCTCTTTCGGTGGGGAAGGACGAAGGCTGCAGGCTGAAGATGAGCTCGCACTGGGTGAGAAACGCCCGACATGCTCCCGGGTTCCCGTCGTACCTCTCCGGCGGTGGTAGACGTGGCTCGCAGCTGGGTAGGGGCGGGGCGGAAGCGGGAGCAGGAGGAGTATAGACGGTAGGCTGGGGTGACTGTAGTTGCTGCGCCTCCTGTACTGAGCGAGTGAGATCCGCCATCTGGAGACTCATGGTTTGCATGTGCTGCATCAAAGCACGGAGCTGCCGTTCCTGAAACTCCAACTGAGTGCCCTGCTGGTGCACTGCCTCCTGCAGAGACTGGTCTGACGCTGGCTCCGTCATGGTCAGATCGTAATGTGAGGTTTTACGAAATGAGCCAAGAGCGAGAACCAGATAAATGCAAAATGGAGGCTTTATTTCTGAAGGGGGAAACCCCCCAACAGAGCTGGCAACAGTACAATGTCCACAAACCAAAAACAAGTGTCGGGCAATCCAGTCAGAAAGAAAATATCACGATGAGCAAGGCGAGGAACGTAGCACAAGACAAAGGAGTAAAGACGATCTGACAAGGAACTAAAAGTGTAGACACCTTATATACATATCCGGGTTAAACACATGACTAGGGTAAACAGGTGTAGTCAATGACATGGGAGTGACACATTAGGAAAACTAATTACATGAATTTGGCGAATGCCGAAACGCAGACAGGGATAACGAGACATTCCTATGAACGAACAAACGGCTCCGGTTTAAGGAGTACTAAAGTGTACAGTCTAAAGAAAAGGGAAAGCAAGAGATATAAGAGGAAACCGCAGTGGAGATAATTAGTGATAGGCAAGGAGGGCGGAGATACAGATTGGGCGAATGCTGAGAGATCGTTAGTCTATTAGTATGTGCAGCTATACAATCCCGAGTGCAAGTTAGTTAGTTAGTATAAATGTACAATGTTAATCGGGGTTAGTAATTATCGAAAACAATAAACTGTTAGTAGGGTTAGTAGATAGCATAAAGAGAGAGGAAGGAAGAAAATGAGATATGAAGAAAGATTGAAATCCCAGAAACCAGGAAATCACCCGAATGAGTGGCACGTCAGACAAGGGACCGTGGGCAAAGACCTACACAAGACAAGACAGGGTAAACGAAGTGCAGGACTAGAAATCACAACAAGACTATGAAAGAATGGCAAGGCTATGAAACATGGCAAGACTGTGAAACATGGCAAGACTATAAAACATGGCAAAGACATAAATAATACAAAACATGAAACATAATAAAACATGAAATCAAACAACAAAACACAATACATAATCATGGGGATGGTCAGGGGCAGGCAGTGGTCACTAAAACACAAAAAGCATACATGGCAAGGCCAGGCACAAAACTTAAACATGGAACAGACAAAGCATGGCAGAGATGCAGATTCACAACAGAATGTGGAAATCAAGTTCTATAAGCACATATGCGAGGTTTAAATTGGGCCAGAACTGTCCTAGGATCAGCCTTGTCACATGGGTCTACATTTTTCTGTGTTCAGGGCTATGCCCCGCACATGGGTGTACGCTCTACCATGAAATCAGATCAGATCAGTAACGTGCCAACAGTCTATCAGACAGTGCACGTGGGTAGCAATAGGCGGATAGCATGGTTGGGAGAAATAGGTCGCTTACCCCTTTCACACTGGGAGTTAGAGCACTTCTGAAGCGGCCCTGAAGCACTCCAAATCCCAATATGAAAGGGTCATGAGACTGATCAAAAATTTTAGAGCGCTCCAAAGTTAGCTCCAAAGTGGAAAACTGTTGAACAGTCAAAGGCCACCATTTAGGTCAAATTTAGTTCTCAGTCTTTTCATATGTTTTCAGTAGTTATTTTCTCACATCGAAAATGGGTGATAAAACAAATCTTGGCTTTCATCGCACCTGGACTTTAAGTCAATTGTGTGCGTTTGTGCACAATTATGCAGCATGTTGGATTGTATTGTCCTTGACCTTTCTAGGCATTTTGGATGGTTAAACACACTTATTGTAATTAATTTTGTCAGTCTATTGGTGGAGACAACATATCAATATGGGCGTGTTTTCCATTTTTAAACATTATGACTGGACAAACATCCGATTTGGATCGAAACATTGCCCGAATTAATGAATGAAAATTTTTTTGTTGACTTGAAGTAAGGGCGCAGACGTCTCTTCTTTCTCCATTGATGTGTTTTATTCGAAAGCCTTGCACCTGCACGTGATGTGTGCATAATCTTCTTCTTACCTAATTTAATGTTATGCCCAAAATATGCCAATGATTAATTCAGAAATTAAGTCTGACCTCTTTGAATCATGCTCCTTACTTTGCGCCCATATAACCTGGCGTTAAACTAGCGAACATAGATTTGGAGACATACTAAATGCACTTGTACCTCATGCTTCAGACTGTGCTTTTAGATCTGTAAAATGGGGACCCTTGAGTTATAAGAAGTTACAAATGAAATTAGGCTTTCCACCCTGCATAAAAGGGATTAGAGACAAAACTGGGAGCTTCTTCCAAACTTGCCTGCTTTCCAAACCCTTTCACCCATTTAACCCTGTATGATACAGTGAAAAGGATTTGTAACCCCCACCTATGACGAAACATAAGATACTGTCATGGAAAACCACCTGATCGTGAACAAGGTTGCATGATAACCAAAAGTCACATGATTAAAGTCACATTTACAGGCCAGTCTTATGGCATTTTGGGCTATTGCACATTCTCTATCCAGTGGCTAAACCAGCCTACAGGGTTCAAAGTGTTAATGAATGTGAAAATGGTTAAGAAATCCATTTAATTAACATGGAATTGTCATTACAAAGAATAAAATTTGTTGAAAAAAGAAATTACATCATCTGTGATGAGGTACAGGCCTCTGTTTAGCTTATTAAGAGCAAAATCTCTCAATTTAAAGAAGTCGCCGAAAGTGATCATATGAGTTGCCTTGAAAAAAAAAAAATATATATACATATATATATATATATTTTTTTTTTTAAATGCTATATGCTATAGCTATATGGGTTAATAATGTTGTGGGAAATACAAAATAATGACGTTCTGATTAATTCGATGGGAGAACATTAGCAGCTGGCTCTGCATATTTGCAGAGAATCAAGTTTCTGGCAGAAATGCATGGCTACAAAACCTGTGCAGAAAAGAAGAGTTAATATTGTTAGAGCAAACTTCAATGCATGCTACTCTCAATTTGTTCAAGTTTTTAAAACATTCTAAGCCTATCAGAAATACATGCTTTTGAATAGAAAATTAAACCAAAGGTACATACATAAAGGTGATGTTTCTGATGTAGGCAAGGGAAAATAGTGAAATACTATAATATTATTAACAATGCAAAGAAGAAGAAAAATAAAAATCATAAAGATTAGTGTCAAATCAACAATCCAGTTCAATGAAAACAGCATGATGAATGGACCAAAAAGCTAGCTGAAATATACAATGAGCAAAATAAAATACTCATCATCATCAACACCCAGAAGGTCACAGATTGGTCTAAAAAACAAATCTGATTTTGTGAAAAGAAAATCGGGTCATGATCATTTGTTTTTTGACAGGCAATTTTTAATCAGGGTCTGCTTTTTAGCCCAAAATGTCTGGAATGTTATAAATAAATGTTATTTAGAGGATACCAGGCCTGGGGGAACACAGCTTTATTAAAGGAGACGTCAGAATCAAGGCATTGCAAAAACTAACAACCAATGAACGATGTGGCCTATCTTGAAGGAAGTGAACACAGAGAGAACTTTTCCTTTTTTTCTATTGGCTAATCAAAAAATCAATGTCTGACATTCAGTGCTTTTCCAAACATGTGGCGCTAGGGCAGGGGTGGCCAACCCAGGTCCTGGAGAGCCGCAGTGTCTGCTGATTTTTGGTGTTACTCATAACATGACATGAGTGGCAAGGACAGGCCGTTCAGCCCAACTAGGCTTGCCAGTTTCTTTTAACTATTGTGAATATATCACTTCAGATACTCAATGTCTCAATGGTATCTAGCTTTACCACTTTGTTTACATGAGGCCGGCAATTTTCATAAACGAAAATTTCACCGTCTCCGTTTTCAAAAATAATATCACGCACACGTATCAGTTTTCAGAAAAGTTTTTGTTTACACGTACCCATTTATATGCCGTCAAGGGCATATCAAACCTGTAGGTGGCAGTGTAACGATAAACTGAAGCCCGTGTTAGCCAATCAGAATCCCGAACATAGCAACAACAGAAATGAATCATGATCATCCATGATTACCACCTAACGTTGGCTGCCTAAAACTCTGTTTTTCTCAGTTTACATGCAAACTTAAACCAAAGTTTTCCACTCTGGCCGGAGTTTTTAAGAAAGAATCGTTTTCAGAGGTGAATTCTCCGCTTGCGTGTAAATGAAGGGCACAAATGGAGTGAAATGTCTCCGTTTGTCAAAATAACCATGTATGTGTTAATTGGGCCTAAGTCGAGCCTGCTCTTGAAAATTGCCAAGGTTTCTGCCTCAACAATATGGTCAGGCAAGCTGTTCCACATCGAAATTAGAAATTACTCGGCACTCGATTGATGGATTAAAGTCGTTGATTACTCTTTAACTGATCTCACCTGGTGTCGCAGGTTTAATTTGGTAATAATGAGCCAATCAAGCAATTAGAAGGAACAACCCACAAGAGTTAATTAAGCAGACTTGCAGTTTGTGACAGCAATCTACGTGTTAACCAAGATTTGTCCATGTGGTTGGATATTTAGCGTAGCTGTAATGCAGACAAAGTAGAAGTACAGAGTACAGATAAAAGTTTATCGAGCAGGGGTGGATAACGCTGGTCCTGTAAAGCCAGAGGGTGTGCTGAGTTTGGTTTTCTCCACCCGATTTAAACCTAAGACACCAGGTGAGATAAATGAAGCATGTAATCAACTGCTTTAATTCATCAATCAAGTGCTGAGTAACACTAAAAACCAGCGGACTCTGCGGTTCTCCAGGACCAGGGTTGACCACCCCTGAGCTATGGGCATTTAGGATATGTCCGAATCCATTCTCACCAAATTAAGTAAAAAAAAACTGAAGCACAAAGTATGGTGAATAGTTCAACGGGTTTGTACTTGATCTCATAATTAAACATAGGCATGTTTTGGGCGTAACATGAAATATACTCATCAGTGTGTCATCTCTTATTTTCTTAGAATGTGAAGGGCTTGTAACGCCCGCCAATGTAATGTACACAAACGTAATAAACCGCAAACGTGATAAAAATCTGCAGCTTTTAATGTAATAATCCCACAAACGTAATACATTTTCAACAAACATAATAGCCGCTGCCTCCTGCAAATGTAATAACTATTACGTTTGCAGAGATTTATTACCTTTGTGGGAAAGTGAAAATCTTCAACTTTCAATATTGTAATAACGTCCCACAAATGTAATAACGCAATGAATAATGGTCGTTGTGGTTGTTGTTGTTTGTTTGTTTCCTTTTATACTGACCGTGGGGGCAAAATCCATCTGCTGCCTCTCCGCTCCACGATCACACAACACAACGGTGCTCGGCAGGGCATCTTCGTACATATGTTGATGCCAACGGACATGAAACTGCAAGTTTATGCACGCAGTAACAATATTCTATTACTAGATGGCACACGAGGATCAGTTATTGAATATTCACAAGCAAGCCAAGCTGAAACACGGTTTTATTGATGAGTTCTCTCCTTTTTAAATGCAGGATTTCTACTTTTAAAGCATTTATATTGTGATATTGACACTTTCAGTCAAGTTAATGCTCTGAGTATTTATTGCACTACAGTTTAAATGTTATATTTTAACACGGAACAACTAGGCCTCTTCAATACTAATGATTTCTATGGCTGAATGCGTAAAATAGCAAGTGACTATTCAACTCTGACAACTGTACACCGTCTGTTGTATGCAGTCACATATGGATTAACTATAAGACGAGCAATAACGTTTGTTTAAGTAGTGATAACAGCGCTCTATCTTGGAGTAACGTTTGTGCCAGTGCAACTGGATCTTGACAAAATGACAAAGTGATTGATATGTACGCCCGTAGATACCCCTGAAGAGTGCCCTTCATCAACCTATTCAGTGAGAATTAAACATTTCCAGAAGATGATTTTGTAGCTCTGCATGCCTAATTTACAAGTAGGAAATTCACTTCAAAGTGAATTAAATACCATTCTCCATGGAAGAAAACAACTTTAGTGTTGTGTTTCAAATGTTTAATCCATGATGTATCCTGATGGATGCTTTGATCATTTCCAGTTTGTCCATTTATATTGGAACAGGACCTAAGTCTCTTTGTTTTGATTGTCTTTGCAGAGTCAAGTGCAAATTTATACCTTAAATAGAAATAATTGTTAATGAAAAAAATTATTTTCAGCTAACTATAAGAAAAGCAAAAACTAGCTTCAATGCATTTTGATGAATCTGGCCCATTTAAACCAAATACAATGTGGTCCTCATGGTATGGGGTTAATTATTTGTACTCCCCCGCCCCACGTATATGGGAGCCTACATAATGGAAGTGAAAATAATGAAGGGAAAAAAAGATATGAACAATTAATGAGCAAACAATCCCACTGGCTGGGATTCATTCCCATAAATCTATCATTAAGCAACAGTCCTTGCGTTAAAAGGTGGTCGAGACACGTCAAAATGCAAGCAAGGTCTTTGGCACGAAAATTGCACAGCACCAGCTTTATTTATTGACATACTTCCTAAAGTGTGGTTCAACCCACAGTGTCATGAATTTGTTTATGGCACAGCATGAAAATATCAAACTGGGCTAATACGATGAATATTCCATTTTGCAAAGGACAAAACTGTGAGTAACGATACTGCCCCCTGTGTTTCCATTTTGTTATGGCAAGAAAAAAAGAGCTCAAAATGTTAACATGCCAAAATTTGAATTTCTAACTGCTATTGACCAAGGGGACAGATTAAACATGGAATATGGGAACACTCCTGTATGGCTGTGTGTGAATGTTTGGTGGTGGTCGGAGGGGCCTAGGCGCAAACTGGCAGCCACGCTTCCGTCAGTCTGCCCCAGGGCAGCTGTGGCAACAAAAACGTAGTTTACCACCATCAGAGCGTGAATGTGTGAGTGAATGAATAATGTATCCATTGTGAAGCCTCTTTGAGTGCCCAGAAAAGCGCTATATAAAACTGACGCATTATTATTATTATTATTATTATTATTATTATTAAATGAAGACTTCGAAGTGTTTTTCAGCCAGCGTGTTCTGTTAGGCCTCAAATGTGACTCTGAATTGCAGGTAGACTATTTTATGTAGGCCTTTTTATTGTTCAATGTATTTCAGATGATAATAAAATGAAACAATGGAAATAAGGAACAATTGCATATTGAGAAAAAGAGTCAACATACAAAAAATGGTAAGGCATGGGTGCAGTGCAGTATTTTATGCCTCCATTACATAAGCCTCTGCAGTTAAGGGAATAGCCTGCATGCAGCACACTGGTATAAGCCTTAACGTGTAGGACTGTGAGAAATCGCAACCCTCCCTGCGTCATTTCATTATCCTCCACATCGTCTTACAGTTTCCAGAGTACTTTAGTCCTATGAGGACTACTCATTTCAATCCGCATGTTACAGTATAAATGTATTTGAACTAATTTAATGGTACTTCTGTTCATATAATTAAGACATTCATCTTCATATTCAGAAGATAATCTTATCATTGCATCATCCTCTTTCAATTTAAAGTCACCCCATACCCATGGGCCTCATTTATCATATTATTATTTAACTTGGCAGACGTTTCCTTGTAAATTTCAGCCTGAAATTCACAGCCCTGCGTTCACATGAAAAACGTACCATGCATCCAAGGCCTGCAGGGGTTGGGGGGGGTGCGGTGAGTGGCAGGAGTGCCCCTTGAATGGTAGACAGGGCAAGTAAACTGCAGCTGTGAAAGCTGGTGGCAAGTATACACAGTCTTCTTCCATAATGTTTTTTTCAGTTTGCCTTTAGTGTGGTGGATTTGAGAATACTGATCGCACAGCCATAGCCTAAATCGTTAATTTTCTGCCTCACGTCTTCGGATGTCAATGGTACACTCTCTGTTCTGCACCACGGCCGTCAAATCATTCATCTGGATGACAAGCAGAATAAATTTCCCCCACAAGCATATTCAAGCACAAATGAGGAAAGTATATTTTACTTGCTTCCAATTTTGTCCAAACAAAAAAATCTATATTGTATTGACAAGTAAATTAAACTTGTCTCTGCCTTGGCAACCAAATGCTTCCTCAGAGCCGCACATTCTTGCTGAGTTCATTTCAATGATGTTCTCTTTTCCACTGTTGTTGATCGGTTGATTGAACAGTTGGACTTCTTTCTTCTTGCGGATCATATTAAAGCTTTTGCATTCAGATATTCACTTCTATAAATGGTCTTTGACTGCTTCATAATGGTTTCAAGCTGTGGTCTTGAATGGTCGATGCTTACTGCAAATCACCAAAAGCAACAACATTTTATTCCCTGAGAAATGCATTGAATCCATCGATAAATTGTGTAAATCTTAAATTTGGTTTTAAACCTGGCTCAGTAAATGCTTGAGATCTAACAAGATCAATTAGAACAGCAGAGGTTTTTAAAGCTGCAGGAATAATCCTTATTGCCCTGCTTTTAATGACCAGCAATCTGTCACCTCACCTGAATATGGAGACAAGTAGTTGAAGTGATTGCTCATAATATGCAAACCAATATTCCCACAGTTGCATTCACATGTATGCAGTTACCTACTGTTTAGTTCCCTCAAGCAATGTAATTAAGCTCAAGACCAACTATGCAAACAAATGAACTACAACCCCAATTTCGAAATAGTTGGGACAAAGAGAAAATTGTGAATAAATTCAAAATGCAATGGCTTTCAAATCACATGAGCTAATGTTATTTACAATAGAACATAGATAACATTAGAAATGGTAAAACTGAACCATTTTACATTTTTATCCATAAAATGAGCTGATTACTAAAAAATGGGAACCTGTGGTGCCTTTACTGATGCAATGACAAGATGGGTCAATGATTCGAGTTCCTCCTATTTATATCGAAATGCTGTCATCCGGTTTTTAACTGGGATTTGTGTGGATATTATCTATTTATTTGCAATGATTACTATTATCATTTTCTTTATTTTAATTTTACAGCACCTATGGATGTTAGTAAAAATACATATACAGCTGGGAAAAGGAAAAGAAACGTACTATGATGAAAATGCATGCACTGTATTGTTGTGGACAAAAAAATCTAATAAAAATTAAGTAAAAAAAATTATTAATTAATTAAAGTAATTAATATAAAAGAGAATCAGCTGAAATAAATTTTAGCTAGTAATTAAGTTAACTGGCATCAGGTGTGTAATATGATTGGCTATAGGGGATGTCTTAGAGAGGCTGAGTCTCTCAGAAGTAAAGATGGCCAGAGGCTCTTCAACCTGTGAAGGCTTGTGTCAAAAAATTGTGGAATACTTTAAAAACAATGTTCCTCAACTTCAACTTGCAAAGTCGTTGAAGGTCTCATCATGGACATTGCATAACATCATCAGAAAATCATCATCTGGAAAAATCTCTGTGCATAAAGGACGAGGCTGAAGACCTTTACTGGATGCCCCTGATCTTCGGGCCCTCAGACACCACTGCATCACTCACCGGCATGATTCTGTCATTGACATTACTAAACGTACCCAGGAATACTTTAAGAAACCACTGTCTGTAAACACAGTCCGCCATGCCATCCACAGATGCCACCTAAAACTCTATTGTGCAAAAAGGAAGCCATTGTCGAGCATGCTACAGAAGCGCCGTCGTGTTCTGTGGGTCAAGGCTCATTTAAAATGGACTGTAGCAAAGTACCAAAGTGTCCTGTGGTCAGACGAGTCCAAATTTGACATTCTTGTTGGAAATCATGGGTGTCGTGTCCTCCGGGCTAAAGAGGAGAAAGACCACCCCTCTTCTTATCAGCGTTCAGTTCAAAAGCCAGCATCTCTGATGGTATGGGGATGCATTAGTGCATATGGTGAGGGGCACTTGCATGTTTTAAAAAGCACCATGAATGCTGAAAGGTATATAAATGTTTTAGAGCAACATATGCTCCCCTCTAGATGACATCTATTCCAGGGAAGGCTTTGGGTATTTCTACAGAACAATGCAAATCCACATACTGCAGCTATTACAACAGCATGGCTTCATAGTAGAAGAGCCCATGTGCTGAACTGGCCTGCTTGCAGTCCTGATCTTTCACCGATTGAGAACAGTTGGCGCAAAATAAAAAGAAAAGTCTGTCAAAGGAGACCCAAAACTCTCCAGTAGCTGGAAGCTTGGATTCATCAAGAGTACGATCAAATTCCAATGGCCATACGAGTGCGGTTCAACTGCCTGAACACCACCCGCGGTCTGATTGGAAGGTGCCTCGAATGCTGTATGAATTCACCTCGAATGCAGTCAGAACGCTCCTGGATTGGCCGCCGAATTTGGTTGGAACGTCCAAGAAATCAAACAGAATGCAGCTGGAATACTCAGAATGCTCTTAGAATGTAACTCGAGTGTCCCACATGCGTAGATTGAGTAATTGCTGACTACAGCAGGGGAATGTAAATATGCCACTGAAACTGACACCGAATGCATGAGAGTTAACAGGTATGTGTTATTAATGAAAACTGGCCACACCTGATAATGTTGAGAGTTTTTAGAGTTTCTGTAATGGTAATTTAAATGAATGATTGGTCTTGACCAATTATTATTTTTAAGTGATTATTTGTAAGGTGAATTAATGTCGAAATTGATTCTGGTGCATTCTTGCAGAATTTGACGTGGCTTGCCATTTCGATTCTCCCTCAAATGCAATCAGAATGTTTTGAATGCTGTTGCAATGCCATAAGAATATTTATAATGCAGTCAGAGCGCAATTAAAATACACTTCGAATGCCGTTCAATATTTCTCCACTTCGAATGCACCTGGAAAGTTTTGAGCATGAGCAAAACATTTGGCCCAGCCATATGAATGGGCCCAAATATTTGAAATGCACTCACAATGCAGTCGGAATTTTTAGAACGCACTTCGAATATCTAGGAATATACTAAGAATTTTCATTCCGATGGCATTCCGGCTCATTCCGCCTCTAGTTTGCCTAGGGTTTTAGTATTTTCATTTTGCTTTAGAGACTTACCGTGCAAAGTGCTGCTAGTTAGACGTTATTTAAACAGGCAAGTTGCTAATTTGAATTCAGATTAATATGAATGGCCTGCAGAGATGCTTTTGTAATGACATTTTCAAGATTTAAAAAAAATGCGCCCTTCGATACCTATTCCTGGGCCAAAGTATTTACAAATTTTTTGTCTCATCGTCATATTGTATGTGCTTACATATATATATGTGTATTCTTGGTGATTCTAATCAAAATTCAATAACTGTTGACTCATTATATAAAACTCCACTGTATTGTATTCTAGTGGTTGTACTGCCATGGTTCCCTAGACACAGCTACTGTTTAATGACTTTGGAGCTTCAATGCCCCTTCCATCTCCAATATGCTGCAGTTAAAAGTACTTCAAAAGTATTTCCCTTTTTGAAATGCTACATCAAAACATATACGGGCAGTTCCCAGAGGAACTAGCTCTTTCGGTTAAATGAGGCTCAATGTGATTTTCCAGCCTTTGGGCTTTGATTTAAAAACTGTAAATTTTCTTTTTTGTAATAACTGATGAATGCTGTTTTGACAGTGAGTCTTAATTACTGTAAATCAAAATAAATAGTTGTGCACACTGCTTAGTCACTGAAAAATGCTTTCCATTATCAATGATGACTGAGTTGTGTATTTGTGTGTGTGTGTGTGTGTGTGTGAGAGAGAGAGAGATAGAGATTATGCTTCATTTTGAAATCATTATATTTCATGTTATTTCCTTTCTGTGATTTATGTTGTATATTAGTAAAGGTAATTTACCAATAAGTTGTTTTCTTTTTTTTCTGACCACTTTTGGATTCTTTAATACTACTGTGACCTACATTCAGGAAATATATTTTCTTGAAAATCAACAGTATATGAGTCATATGTTATACTTCATTGCTGTATATGTTATAGAACTTATTGAGTAGTAGTCAAGCTTTTCCATATGGTAGCTAGTACCTTGTTTTGGCCACCAGGTGACAGTAGTTAATTGGCTAACAAAATAGTAATTTCACCAAATGATGGTTGGTCAGTATCATTTCTTTTTCAAACAGACCTTCAATTTACTTTGAATGGCTGCATTGCATTACATTATAAGCTCATAATTTGCAAGCCTAAAAGTTTTTGTATGTTTTATCTGTTGACAGAATTATGTATCTTTCCACCTTATCTAATGATTCACAGACTCTCTATAAGCAGTGCATTTTCCAGTTATGATGTCACCCTTATTTGCACTCTGAGATGATGCATTGCCCTCTCTTTAAAGGGACTGTCTTTGGTTTTCCTCTTTGCACTGACTGCTACATTATTCATATCAACCAGCATTGGAGTGTAAGTGGTCTAGCAGACACACTAGGTGCTAGGGGCTATTGGGTTGAGACTAAACTTTCCATTCATTTTAAGAGTCCACTTATTGAAAAGGCAAGTATCCTTGTTAGCAACTTTGTAACCCTAAAATACTGCTGTACAAACAAAGGTTTCATTGTTTCCATTTCCAAGACTTGATTTGGTTCTATCTTGGTTCTTGGTTCTAAGCTCAAACACTTTCAGCCACTCAGCAATAATGATGCCTGTCAATATGTTTTATACCCAGATTGGTACTTGATGTTTGTTTTGCTCCATGTTATCAAGATGTAGTTATCTTCAGGTTTTGCCAATTCCACTATTCCGTTAGATTATTTCTGTCAGCTTTTTGAAAAATTGTGCTGGAATATGCAATAATTTGCATTGCATTTTAAATTTCAGATGACTTAGATCTTTTACAGCTGCTTGTTTTATCAAAGATTGTATTTTAGTGAGTCATGTAAACTTTTTTTTCATTTTACTTTATGCACAGTAAGCATACACAGTAATTATGTCTGGAGAGTTTTTAACTTTGAAACCAAAGCTGTTCTTTTCCTGACCACCATTCTGAAGCATTGGAAGCTGGCCAGATGGTGGAGGTGATGAGTTGGTACATTTAGAAGGATGATGTCAAACCTCCGCAGTCTTTGAGGAAATATTTAAACCAAAACCCTCCAACATGGTTTATCAGAGCAGCACATAAGCATTAGCTTAGAGCTGATCAGTTGACTTTGGCTTTGTTAATGAACAGCTGGCTAAATTATTTGTTTCAGCTTTCCTGGCCTTTTGAATATCCTGGCTTTTCCTCAAAGCAAAAAAAGAGAGAGATTTCTGTGTATTTTTTCATTTCCAAGGACAAAAGGAAAATTGAGAACAGGTTTGCCCTGTCCTTCCCAAGAAATGCAGTAATCATCGTTCTCTGCTGGCTGGGGTGACGAGCTTATGAGTCATGAGTCTTTTGTACAGAACAGATTTTCCCTTCTTATTGCCAAGAAAAATATGCTTTTTTCAAACTGAGACATAATTCCTTGGATTTAAATTACTTCTTAAATGTCAGTAATGAATTGGAAGTTAATCGAATACCAACAATGTATATTTTGCATTCATTGGCAGAGTTAATGATCATGGTTTGGCCTTAACATACTGAATGTTTCTGATTTGTATTTGTCTGCAGCGTACAGTATGTACTTCAAAGTGTGTATGCAAATGTCTGACTGTGCTGTGTGCGTGTGTATGCATGTCTGTGTTTGTCTGCGTGTGTGTCTTGCATGCGCACGTGTATGTGCGTGTGTGTGTGTGTGTGTGTGTCGGGGGGTGTTCTGTTCTTTCACAGCTACAGAAATAGCCCGGGTTGCATCATTTGTATTTAACTATATATATATATGCAAAGGGAAGGAAGGCTTATTCTTCGTAATTTGCGTATATGCTTGCATATATAAATAAAATTGCATCATTAACCCCATCCCTAATCCCACCCCAATTGAATACAATAGGCTTAAAAATTACTGGTGCCCTTGACTGGCAATGCATACACAATACAATAAATAAACAATATACAGTAATTATACAGAAATGAAATTTACCAATTTTTATTTTATCAATGTTTTGATAGAAACAACCAAAATCATAAGAATCTTTCAATGAAAAATAAATTTCAACAAAATCAAGGTTTCAGAATTGTTGGCACCCTTAATTTAGTACAAAGTGCAAACACCTCTGGCAAGGATAACAGAATGCGGTCTTTTCCTGTTACTTTCGACAAGGATAAGGCACACATTTGGGGGGATTTTAGACCATACCTCAACGCAGATCCTTTCAGGATCCTTCACATTCTTGGGTTTGTGTTTATCAACTGCCCTCTTCAACGCAGCCCACAGCTTTTCAATGGGATTGAGGTCTGGCAACTGAGATGACCTTTGCAGAATGTTGATTTTGTAGTCACAGAAACATTTCTGTGTGGATCTGGAGGTATGCGTTGGGTCATTGTCTTGTTGGAAAGTCCAGCTACGGCCAAGTTCCTGCCTTCTGGTTGGGGCAACCAGATTGTCAGCCCAAATATCCTGATAAATGGCATGATGAATTCCACCAAGTATCTTAACCAGTGCCCCCGAACCTCTTGAATTAAAACAGCTGCAAAACATGACTGACCCACCATCATATTTCACCATGAGGTGCTTCTCCTTTTCTGCATCTCTGTTTTGGGGCCATACATCCCAATGCTGTATCTAACAGAAATGAATGTACAATTTTGGTTTCATCTGACCAAAGCACCGAATTCCAGTCATTTAATTTAATTTAAATGACATTTGGCAAACTCCAAGTGCTTGCTTCTGTGTCTTCTGGTCAGTCAAGGCTTTTTTTCTGGCAACCCTCCTGAAGAGCCTGTGGTTGTGGAGGTGGCGCCTGATGGTGCTTTTGGAAACCTAGTGGACCTAAGATGCCATCAAGGCCTGCAATTCCTTCACAGCGATTCTGGGGGAATTATTTGCTTCTCTCATCATCCTCCTCATTATCCTGGAAGGCGAAATGCAACTTTACGTTCTTCACCCTTGAGGTTTTCAACAGTTCAATATCTTTGGAATTTTTAAAATAATTGCCCCGGCAGTGCTAAGTGGCATGTTCAATCCTTTGCGAATCTTCTTGTAGCCATTACCAGATTTATGAAGGTCTATGATTGTCTGCCTCTTTTGAATTGACAGTTGTTTTGTTTCCCTCGTGGTGTTCAATGACAAAGGGATACTGCATGTGTGCCGCTGAATTTTTATCCCCTAGTGAAACAGGAAGTGGTGTAGTGGCTTAATATAGTTCCTGAATGCTTTGATGAAACTCAAATTAGTGGAATTTAATTCCTGGTTTAATTTTGGCAGATGTCATCTGCAGTAATCTTTAAGGGTGCCATTAATGGTGAAACCTCGATTTAGAGGAAATTGATTTTTAATGAAATAAGTAAATAACTTTGGTTGGTTCCACTGGAACAGTATTATGGTATAGTACTTATTTCATGTTATTATTTCACTTGTTTCTCCATATATATTTAGTTTCCAGATACAGTTTAGGTTCTTATTAAACTAGTTTAGCAGGAAAAAAAAACAATGCCTATGCTTCTAGAAAATCTCATTACGACTGAACATTGTTTCATAGATTTTGCACTACCATTACCACTGAGCTGTGCGCCCCAGCCTCTAATTGCATGGCTAAACTCAGCATCAGTCACTGCCATCATTTTGGAAGTCACATTTTCGGAAATTGCATGTTATTACACTCACCTCTGAACTTTATGTATACTGTTTCTGTGTAATATTATATGGCAAATAAATCAGTTGGAAATCCAACTTCCCAATTACCCTCTGCTGGATATTCACATATACTAAATGACAGAGGTAAATATGATAAGACTTAGCAGATGCTGAAACCACCTCTGTTTGGAAGGATTTTGTCCCAGTCTGTTATAAACATTGATTCAAATGATGCCAAACACCTGGTGCTGTTGTAATTTCAACAGCACTCCCATGCCTGAGTTTGAATCTGGGGGGAGGGAGAAAATAATTTGAGAGTTTGGGCTATGGACAGGGTGTCTTGTCAGGAGGGTTTTGCAGACCCTCCATTTTCTCAACTAAGACAACCAGCAACAAATTAAAATTGGAGCAAGGGCAAACATGCCGGGAAACAGCTGAATCATGGAATTATCCGAGCAGGGAAAAACAGAGGGGACCCGGTGGGGGGAAAAACAGATGCTTCAACATTTTCAGCATATGCCTCTGTGTGGGAACCAGATATAAATTTAATTGCAGCTGAGTAGTCATTGAGGAAAAAGAAAAGGCATTGAGGCATGATGCAGCGTGCAGAAGATGCGCCCAACAAAACACATATAACAGCTGTGGTATTTTCTCTTCATTATGATTCAAAACCCCAGTCAACATTGAGCATTTAAAGATAAAAATCTGGCCTAATGCTTCAGTTTTGGTACCTTTGATACCTTTTCTGTTTGAAATATCTGATCTAAATATGGTTTGAGTTGGCTTGATGTGACTCAGAATTCATTGAGCAAGTTCATATGTATAGCTTTTCCTCAGAAAAAATCTTACTACTTTAGAAATGACAGGTAAGGCGAAAGTCTTGATATAAGCATTACAATAGAATCCTTTGCCAAAAATGTTGGGACACAGAGTATATTGTAAATACAAGCAGAATGCAATGATTTGCAAATCATTTCAACCCAATAATTGATTGATAATAGTACAAAGACAACATATAAATTGTTGAAACAGGAAAAATTTATTGTTTTTTAAAAATAACAGCTGATTTTGAATTTGATGCCAGCTACATGTTTCAAAAAAAGTTGTATGATGCTAAAAAATACATCTGTGGAACGTCTCAGAGCTGATTAAATTAACTTCTTAAAGTAGGGATTTAAAGGAAAAACTGAAATATGGCATTTTGAGATGGATAAATTATAATGGAGAAACATTCATGAGTCTTTTTTTAATTTACACTCATATTTTTCTACACATAGCACATAATTAACAAATGATTATCCATAATTATTGGCACTCATAGTTAAGATGTGTTAAAAGCCAGAAAATAAATTCAATTTTTATTGCAGAAGCATACTCTCACAGTGAAAATTGTAGAAAAATGTAACCTTCAACTCAAGTGAATTTTAAGGGGAAAAAAATCCCTGACTAAGAAATAATTATTTTCATAAAATAATTATTTCCTGTTCCACAATTATTGGCACCCCTAACAATTCTGAGGAATTAAATGTAATTGAAGTATTTCTGTCATTTCTACAGTAGTTTACAAACTTGATCAGAGTATCTAAGAACATTTAATTGGCAAATCATCACTTCCAGTTTCCCTGGGGTATAAATATGATGTGACACAGAGGTCATTTCTCTTATCCACTCTTCAACATGGGAAAGACAAAGGAACAAACCATTCAAGTAAGGCAGATGTGTGTCGACCTTCACAAGTCAGGCAATGGATACAAGAAAATAGCCTCTCACCTGCACCTGCTCATATCTACTGTCAGAGGAATCATTAAGAAGTTTAAAACGACTGGAACAGTGGTGAACAAGCCTGAATGAGAACACAAGGTAATTTTGCCACCACGCACAGTGAGGAGGATGGTAAGAGAAATAGAAAGTTCTCCAAAGCTCACTGTTAAAGAATTGAAACATGTGGTAGCATCTTGGGGTCACAAAGTCTCCAAAACAGCCATCATGCGCTATCTACATGCCAACAAACTGTTTGGGAGGCATGCACGGAAAAAACCTTTTCTCACTCACAATCATAAACGCAAACATCTGGAGTTCGCTAAGCGGTACAGGGACTTCAACTGGGACCGTGTGATTTGGTCAGATGAGACCAAGATAGAGCATTTTGGCAACAAACACTCTAACTGGGTCTGGCAGAACACAAAAGATGAGTATGCAGAAAAGCACCTCATGCCCACTGTGAAGTATGGGGGAGGATCGGTGATGCTGTGGGCCTGTTTCTCTTCCAGAGGCCCTGGGAACATTGTTAGGGTGCAAGGCATCATAGAAGCTTTGAAATACCAGCCATTTCGAGTCAAAATCTGGTGGCCTCTGCCTGAAAGCTGAAGATGGGTCATCACTGGGTCTTTCACCAAGATAATGACCCTAAACGTGTGGCCAAATCTACAGAGAAATGGTTCATCAGACACAGAATCAAGCTCCTCCCATCGCCATCTCAGTCCCCAGACCTCAACCCCATTGAAAACCTGTGGAGTGAGCTGAAGAGGAGAGCGCAGAGGAGAGGACCCAGGTCACTGGATGATTTAGAGAGATTGTGCAAAGAGGAACGGTTGAAGATCGCTCTTTCTGTATTCTTCCATCTTGTGAAATATTATAGGAGAAGATTAGGTGCTGTTTTGTTGGAAAAGGGGGCTGTGCAAAGCATTAACATTAGGGTGCTAATAATTGTGGCACACATGACTTGATGTAAAATAATTATTACTTAATGTGGGATTTTTTTCCCCACTGAATAAATGCATTTGAATTTGAGGTTGTATTTCCCTCATTTTTTCATTGTGGTATTATATTATTTAGAAAAAAACTGAATTCATTTGAAGCTAAAGAACTCATCTTAACCAGGGGTGCCAATAATTATGGATGGCGCTGTAGGCCTAGTACATTGAAGATTAAAATGGACATATAAACGATCTGACATAACTCAGATCGTAAATACGGGGAAGGCAGGGTTTCCTCCAGGATTTTTTGAAACTGTGGTGGAGGGTTTCAGCGTCGTTGATGAGAGCAACGAAAAAAACAAGAAAGGAAGATTTTCAGAATGTATTCTCTCTATTAACTCACGCAGGAATACATATTTTTTATGCACTTGCAGCTGCCTTTCGCCTGATCTTTCTATTGTGTATACTGTAACTATCTAACGTTATTGGATTTGAGGTTTTGTTTCGTTTTGGCCATCATGGAAGAGGAAGGACCAGAAGTTGAAGAAAGAGCCATGGGAAGAGATTCAACAACTATAAAAAAGCAATTAAGACCTGAAATTGAGCTTGAGTTATGAGCAGTACAGGCGGACGATTCAGGCTGCTTTTGAGGTATTGGGTGGAGATATTTTAGGGGTACGATTGTGTTCTAAATGGCATCGACCTCGTCACTCCATATTTCTATGTCAGTCAATCACTGTTATGAGAGGCCACTTGATCGTGTTCATAAAATACTATCTTTTTCGTAGCCCCGCTTTGGCTTATCCAACCTTCCTTGGAATGGTAGCAAGATTCCAGTAAAAACATAATTTTCTTTCCAGAAAACGTGTTCGTGTATAGCATATAGCCAGCGCTGCCACCAGACTTTTTGCAGGCACAGAACGAACCAAAATAAGCAGCAAAACTAATATGCATCAATGAAAGAAATCACCTTTATGAGACAGTAGCTTAAAAAAAAGATTTAAACATGGGATTTAAAACTATGAAATACTGGGAGATCTGGAAGAAATCTATTAAGAATTCTGATTCATCAGGCAATAATAACAAAGTTGAAATCAGTTTTCACAATGTTCACTGTATTATAACTGTGGAACATCTGGGTGCTTTCAGGCTACACAATCCATATGTGACATCACAGAAAGTGAGACTGTTGGCGTACTGGTTTCGGTGGAAAAGGAGCACAATTAGGAAAGCAAATATCAAGTTGCATGAAACTTATTTCTCTTGTTATATGAGTGAATACCTTCAACCTATCATGAAATTTCCATAACGGACTAATTTTATGGGTACTTATTTCTTTGATCCCCCCCTTTAAGCCCCAATATCCCCTCAGCGTTAACCTCGGTGCTATGGGATATTCAAATGACTTGCCTTCTGCCTCTGACCCTTCAAAGCATTATTGCTTTCAAGCTGCCGTCCAAAATAGCTTGATTAAGAATCACTCAATTTATTTGCTAAATATTCGAGACTAATATGTACTGATGGACCTTAAACTTATTAGTCTGAGTAGATAGAAACAGGATAGTTGGGTTTGGGGAACTTTAATTAGACGATTACATAATTGATATGCAGTTTTTTTTGCGTAAGGAGACATAACCTCACACACTTATGGCGTTGTTTCTGTCTGTGGAACAGGATTTGAGGAATTAGTGATGTAACCTCACACGGCTTCACTGATCACAATTGCAATGCTGTCAAATGCCTTAAAACAATCCTTGAGGTCATTAAGGCCAGAACCCAAGAGCATTTGTTCAAAAGATACTATGTGCGCCATGCCTTGCCTTTCCAGACCCCAAGGTGATCATCGCTGGAACATCCAAAAATCGCATTGCTCAGCATTTTGGGGTGAGCTAACCCACTATCTCTAACCTTGTGGCTCATTACCAGGAGACTGGAAGCACTAATGATCGACCCCAACCTGGTCAGCCTCGGGTCACGACCCCAGTCCAGGACAAATCACATCCGCTTCGTCCACCTGAGATATTGTGTTCGAACCTGCACCAGGACGGCTCAGGAAACCCTTGGAATCAACAGACCAAGGATCAGCAGAAGAACAGTGAGTCGCCGACTTGCAGAGCAAGGGATCAGGGCCCACGGCATATGTTGGAATGCAGCTTGATGCACGGCGCAGGGCTACCAGGCTTTGCTGGGTTGAAGAATATGGTCAGAGACGAGTCCCCAACTGATTCTGGAGGAATGTTCTCTTCAGTGATGAGTCCAGACTTTGTCTGTACCGACATGATGGAGGACAGAGGGTCTACAGAGGAAATGGAGAGACATACGCGGCCCCCTGCACTGCTGAGACAGATCGCTTTGGAGGAGGCTCGGTGATGGTCTGGGGTGCCATTCGGTGCAGCTGGAGGTCCGACCAGGTCATAATCAATGGAAATCTTAATGCAGCCCGCTACCGTGACCTTGTCATCAGACAGCACATCATGCCTTACATCACAGACCACCCTTAGGTCACGATCATGCAAGACAACGCATTACCTCACTCAGCAGGTGACCCAGCAGCTCCTGGCCCAGAATGGTGTGCGAGTCATGAAATGGAAACCCTTCAGCCCTGACATAGTGCATCGAGCATGTGTGGGAATGTTGGATCGCCGGGCTCGGCAACGCACTCCAGCGCCCAGGACAAGACCGGAGCTCCAAGAAGCCCTTCTCCAGGAGTGGCAGGCCATTCCCCAGCAACAGCTCAACAGAATGGTGCTGTCCATGCCAAGACAAGGTGATGGCTTTGTTGCTGGTACATGGCGGTACTGCAACATGGTGGTACGGTACGCTCGGTACGGAGATTGGGGTTGATCTTTGTTGATTTTGTTGTTAAACTTCTCATTGTTGATTCTTTTGTTGTTGTTGCGAGACTCAGATGGACACCAGGTGCGAGACAGCAAGACTTGGTAGAGGATATTTATCGAAAAACAAAACAGACATGATGGCCAACAAAAAAAAACTTGGCCCAAAGGGTTGCAGAAATCTAACAAAGAAAAGCTTCACAGAGCTGAAAAGGAAGAATACAAAACAAAGACAATGAAAGGAAGTAAAACAATAAACAAAAATCAATGAACTTTTAGATTGAGAGGCACAAGGTACATACGAAAATACAAAACGAGATCTATGAAAAAAACTAATTGGCAAGACTATGAAAGAAACGGGCATGAAAATGACCATAACATGGACAAGAAACGACCATGAAAACGAGACTCTGTCTGCCAGCAAACTCCAACCTCTCCCCAGATATCACAGAGGGAATCATGAGACAATGATGAGCACCTGTGGAGCAACAGGGAGAAACGAGATTGCATGACTACAAAGCATGAGGACAAGAGAGGAAAAACACCTGTGGCGTGACGAGACAACAAGAGCAGGTATTAGCTCATTAAGAACAATGAGCATGTTGCAGCATATAAGAACCCAATATGATACTATGAACAGTAAAAGTTTTAAACTAGATAAAAGTACAGCACAGGTAAGAATATAGCGAAAGCAGGAAGCATGCGAGTTAAATCCCAGTCTAAATTAGCAATGGTTACTACGTGCCTATCATTAGTAGGTTGTTAGTAATAAATTAAAATAATTAACAAGCAAGGAGACTAGGAAGCCCTGAAGAAAGAAACGTAAGAAAGAAGTTTGAAACCGTAAGCCACTCCTGAAAGTAGTGCGAGAAGTAAAACATGGAAATGATCACGCAGACACTGGAGAGGCGGATTGGTTAGGCAGACCGGGACCTGGCGAGAAACAAAACATGGAAAAGTAAAAAACGTGAACAATAAACATGAGAACTGTGAAATATGTATCCTGATACAAGAAAGAGTTAAAACCATATGAGCAATGACTATGAACAATGAATCTTGGCACAAGAAACTGTTAAAACCCCAACCAGTGTCCTGGCAGAACGGCACAGAACACTGGAATCACAACAGTTGTTCTTTTTTTGTTGATGTTATCTGACATTTTGTCAAAGTTGTTGTTATGAGTAATGTCAATAAATGGTTACAAATTTGAATCCGAGTTAGGCTACAATTCTGGTTATAAGTTCTTTAAGTCCATCAGTGTATAAGCCTGTGATTATTAAGAAAGAATTAAAAAATGACAGATCACTGAAGTGCTACATTAACATTGTACTTAATAGTGATATTGGATGGATGCAAAAAAAAAAAAAATCAACCCACTGCTTTCTCTGATTCCATCTCCCATTCTAGGATTTTTTTTTTCAGCAGTGAAACCTAATTCATTTTAAGATTGCGCTTAATTCTAATGTTTTCAGCTCTCCAAAGAATAGGTTGCATTTGCAGGGAAGCATAGTTGTACACTGGTTGTCGTGCCAAGCTATAATTAATTTATTAAATTACCAAAGCTTCTTACATCAAAAGCACTTGTAATTGAATAATTGAATAAATTGGTTACCAGTGCATCGTGAAAGTTCGACACATGGCATGTATTTAAAATCATTTTATATGCATGCCATGTGTCTTTCAACGTAGCAAAGTCATCATGAGGTCTTTACAGTCTAGCTTCTGACACAGCAATTATCTCATTAAAACAAAATATAAACCTTACCTAAATACCACCTTCAGCATCAATTACTACATGAAACTCTACTTCAAGATGGAACTTCGACAAATTTCACTTGATTGTTAATGGCAACGCAGCTTAGCTTATTGGAAGCCCATTTGCTCAATAAATTAAATCAATCTATTACCCGATTTTTTTATTGGAAATAGGTTGAGTGTTAACCTGCATTATGGTAATACCACTGGTTGTAGACAGTTTTATTTTTACATAAGCAACCTTAACACGCGGACCTGAGTTGGCAACTCTGTATTTTTAGGAAGGTTTTCTTAAGACAGGCGCAAATAACAGGATTCTACAAACCTTCACAGATTTAGAGACCACACACTTGATGATAACAAAAGACAGATCGCACAAGATCTCTCTCTGCTGATCTTACAGTGTGTGGTGTGCACTACGGAGCACACCTCACAGTAACCAAATTTCAGCAGAACATCAGGTTCTTCACACTCAATATTCCAAATCTCACGTAGATAAACATGCTTTTTGTTTGTTTTTACTTCTTCTTCTGTCAGACAGCTGACTCAGCTCACGTCTTGATTGACTTTTGTTCTGGTACTTGTGACATTACACAGTGTGCGTGTTCGGCTCCTCTGGGGGGGCACGGTAAAAATCTGGAGGGGCATAGCATACCCCTGCACCCCCTAGATCCGGCCATGCTTAACACACCTCACACCACAGGAAAATCAGAGACGATGTCGTTTGCAAACATCAGACAATCGGGCCTTTGCTGGCTTTGATCGGAAGGGGGAGATCAGGACAAAAATCTGCCTGATTATCCTGTAGTGTGTACCAGGCATTAGGCGTATCAAGCCGATCGGATGCAAAGACAGAAAAAATATATATGGTTTTGTGAGCTGTAGGAATTCAGAGGGTTTGTAAGACATTGACATTTTATGTTACGTCACCATTAATGTGGATAGGAAAATGCTTAATAATTGTCGCAATGAACTATAATGCAAGTTGAGGGGAAATGGATACGGATTGATCCTCGCAAGCGAACAAATTAACTCATAGTTGGTAATTAGGAAACCTTGATGGAAACGGGTTTGGAGATGGAACGCACTTTAAGATGAGATAAGAGCAGTGCCAGGATCCCTTCGATGACAACTTCGGAGTGGAGGAGGTTAATTGACAACTGGTCAGTAAAATGATTGGGTCTATAAAGAGTATTCCAGAGTGGCTGAGCCTTTCAGAAGATAGGGATGGTTTCACCATTCAGTCACAGACTGGTCAAATAGTCTAACAATTTTAGAGTAATATTTCTCAACGTTAAATTGTAAAGCATTTGGGGATTTCATCATCTATGGTACGAAACATCATTAAAAGATCCCGAAAATCTGGAGCAATCTCTGGATGCAAGGCTGAAAACCAATATTGAATGGCTATGATCTTCAGGCCTGCTGGTGGAACTGCGTGAAAAACAGATAGGATTTGCTTGTGGAAATCAATGCATGGGCTCAGGAACACTACTGAAAACCATTGTCAGTGAGCATATCTAATCGCTTGATCCACAGATACAAGTATAAATGTATCAATTTATCAAAATTCATCAATTTGTCAAGACAAAATGATCTGTAATCAATAAATAAAAACACAGCTGCCGTCTCTGGGCCTCAGCTCATTTATGATTATCTGAGGTGAAGTTGAAAAGTGGTGCGACCAATCAAAGTGTGAAATTCTTATTGGAAATCATGGATGTTGTGTCCCTTGATCTAAAGAGAAGCGGGACCATACGGTTTGTTATCAGTGCACAGTTCCATCACACACTGCTGTCAATGATGGAATGGAAGAGGGAGCAGAATAAACTGGTAGGACAGCACTAACTGTAAATCTGAAGTGACATTGTCCTGGTTCCGATATCCCATCCTCGATTCCATGAGATCCCTGGATACACAGTCCTTTTTCAAATGAATGCTGCATATGACTACAACCCATCCCACTACTATTACCATAATCCTATCAATATATACTCCCCCGTGAATTGTACCTTGAATATGCGTCTTGTTCCTTGTCTGAATCATGACACTAAGTGAGACTGACTGGCTAATGACAACTGTACCAATTACCAGCCTACTTTTTTAGTGCTGAATTTGACAAACGTCTCTGATGGGTAGTCCCTAACCAGGATATCAAACGAATGTGTTTTTTGCTGCCAGGCCCTTTAATACCTTTTCAAGCCTCTCAGTTTCTGCCTACATAACCATAGCAAGATAGATTTTTATTTTCAATTAATATTTCTGAAAACAAAAGCAATGATTAAAACGTTTATAAAAAAATTCAACCTGCCCGTTAAACCTTCCCTAGAACTTTTCCCTCAAATGATGGGTTCTTGGTGATATTTCTGAGTGCCATTACATTAATATGCCTTCATTTCCATGTGGAGACTCGAGTGGAAGCCCCTTTGTGGTTGTGGGGTCCTGTGTAACTGCATTGTCTGCATGTGGCAGGAAATGGCTCTGGTTATCTGGGAGGTAAGTCAGGCAGCCACTCGCTCACTATGCTCCAACACCTTTTACCTGTGACCAGTCTGTCATGTACATGAGAAGGAGAAAGGTTTTGTGTTTTATTGTGCAATCAATGGTGATCAACTCTGCAGCTGGTTTTGATTTACGTCTACTACTCATTCATTCAATGAATTGTTCTCTCTTGTGGATGAGCATTAGCACCATAGTATTGTTGACTAAGCTTGTGCTAATGAAATGAGCTTGCATTCCAGATTCACACTGCAAATACTCCCATTGGCAGCTCCTTGCGGTGAAGCCGTGTAATTAATAACAAATCATCTACCTTCAAAGCGCAGCACCATCAAGCGCCACCCCCACAACCACAGGCTCTTTGGAAGGGTTGTCAGAAAGAAATCCTTTTTAGACCAGAAGCCACAGAAGCAAACATTTTGAGTTTGCCAGACCTCATTGAAATTATGACTGGAATTAGGTGCTTTGGTCGGATGAGACCAAAATGGTATGTTTTGGTCAGATATAGCACCGGCATTCTTGGTGTCGAAACAAAAATGCGCTAAGTACTAAATGAAGGGTGCCAATCATTTTTAAATCTTGATTTTGTTGAAATCTATTTTGTGTTAAATGATGCTTATGATTTCGGTTGTTTTTGTTGAGACATCAATATCAATTTTACACATGTTGGGATATTCTGTTTCTCTATAATTATATTTTTTTGTATTGTTTGGGCATTGCCAGTGTAGAATCTCATTGACTTGTGTACTACTTAAAACTCAACAAGTTCTATTATTTCAGAAATAGGATCTATCTAAATTTGTGCCCAAAACTAGCGAAAAACAAAGGCCGAAAACTATTCAACAACAAATTATTATTTGCATTTATTATTAAAGGGGACCTAATTTGCTATTTTTCCAAGTTTATAATTTGGTCTTTGACTCCCCTAGAGTACTCCTGATCGCGCAAAGTAATAAAAGGGTACTTATTTCGCTCATACTGCCTTCCTCAAAAAACCCCAGTTGTAGTTTATTGTTGTCTCTGCCTGAAACGCCTCATTAGGGTGGCTCTTCCGCTATGGCCCCCACTCCCAGTGTGCCCACTTTCTTCTGACTGGCCAGCTCTGTGGAGGGCGGAAAGAGGGAGTTGCTGCAGAACACAGTTTTCCGAGTCTGCCATGGAGTCTGCTTCCCCAGAATGAAAAGAGAGACACGGCCGCCATGTGATAACGAAGCGGCGGGCAAATTCCGCAATCTTACGTTATACTTGAATATAGAGCTAATGAAATGTACTTGTTCTAATAAACGTAGCAGTGAAAGTGGAGGAAGCACTGCGAAAATCTGGCAGCGCTAGCTCAACTTTGCTATCGGCTACAGTTTGCTACCGGTGTGTACAACAGTTCTTCTACTAGCTAGGATGCAGGAAAAGCTAGAATCCACAACATACAGACACATTTGTAGAACGGGTCGACATACCCAAGTGTAGACCAGAGACCGTAGAAATCTGGTGGGTCTGAGTTTAGAGGGAAACATGGACAGTGAGGAGCAGCTAAAAGTGGACCAACAGCTTTTGGACTGCTTCAGTGTGTATTAGGACCTGCTGGTTCGTGTGCACTGCTGTGATGTGTTGTTAGCGTGGAGAAACGAACAGCCTCCGCGCTAGTATATAGGGCAAAAGCTCCAAGCTAAACGGCCTTTTTGGAAATTGCCTGTGGTAATGGTTTACTTAATGCCTCATGGAAAATGGGCGCATTATGGATGGCCGGCGAGAGCTAGACAGAGCTCCGGTTATGTCATGAACATAATACAGGTTTTACAGACCGTAAATTCTGTCTGCGTGAACCGTTACTTATGTGGAGCTAGCGAATCGATCACTTTTACAAGAAAGAATTTAATATTTAATCGATAGCAATGCAGCATTTGTTATACAGAACACGTTAGCCTGTGCACTTCCCTATTGCTTTCACCGGTAGTATCAGAGAGCTTGCCCAGCCATTGGAGATTTATCAGGCTTACCCCAGTCATGGGTAAGTGAAGCGATCGTCTCATAAGCACCCCAAGCTCTGCAAAATCTACGTCTGGTCTAACTGCAGCCCAACTCGGCAGACACATACAGCACCTCTCCGGTTAGCTTCAACTGTAGTGGCTACAATCAGGCTACATTATGATGAAACTGCCACATTGATGCCTACCGAAGTAGCACAAGCATACCAATCATAATTGCTGCATATAAGTTAACCAGGAGCATTTTTAATTAGCAGAGCACCCGAGCTAACATGCAGTAGCTGATAAGCGGTCATGACTTTGAATGTGATCCGTCGCGCAAAAAATTTGTTTCGCGTCCACTAGAGAGAGCTCGGTTATGTTATGAACATAATACAGGTTTTGCAGACCGTAAGTACCATAAGTGCGGACAAGTTGGTTACGTGGAGCTAGCGAATTGATGCCTTCTACAGGAAAGAATTACCTATTTAATTTCTGCCGTTATTGGCTTTTTATTAGCCACAACAATTTCTAAAGGGGGATGAAATTATGTCAAGGTAGTGCAGAGAAATCATTTGTAAACCAGCAGAGCTTCTGTGTTTCGCATTGCTTTCATGGTAGCGCCAGAGAGCTTGCTGAGACATTTGTGAAGTATCCGGCTGATCCCAGTCATGGATAAGTGAAGCGATCACTAACTGTAGTGGCTACAATTGGGCAACATTATGATGAGACTGCCACATTGATGCTTACCGAAGTAACACAAGAATACCGATCAGAATTACTGCATATACGTTAACCAGGAGCATTTTTAATTAGCATGACATGCAAACTAACAGCTGGTAACCAAGCGGTCATAACCAGAGAGACAAACCCTTGCAATACAGGTTTTACAGACAGCAAGTTCTGTTACTGTGAACAGTTGTACCAAGCATCCATATTACAAACAGTTAGCTTCAAATAAGGTTTATGCTCACACACCTTCTGTAGAGTTTCCCCTGATGTCACTCTTGCATAATTAGGACACAAACATTAGCAACAGTAACTTGGCTACGTTAGCTGTTGTGCTACAGTCACAATCAACTGGCTATCACTTCAGGTTGGCTTATGCAGTAATAGCAACTTACAGCTTCTGTGTCTGTGAGTCACGGACAGTCGCGACAGATACAGGTTTTATCTTCAAGATATTTTACAAAGCCTGCGTTTGAGGCCACTTGTTAGTGTTAACTATCGCTAGCGGTCCTGCTAGCCACCCGTAACACGTTGGCTTCACTTACATTATTTGCTGTTACAGTTTGTGGCTCCAAGCGCTTGATCGATGCAACTGCTTCAGGTTTGAGAAGCAGCTGAAACGCTTATCCTGTGTCAAATTATCCTTTATTGACAAAGCTGTCTTTGGTGAAATGCTGAGCACAAACAGCTAATATTCCCTTTGGCCGTCACTGTTTGCTGCCAGCAAACAAAAAAGCCACCCTCTGATTTCCGTTGGCATCGTCTTTTGGAAGAGAAATATTTGTTTTTTTGCGTCCAAAAGTAAACGGACAACTAGCTTTGGGAGATATACTGACAAAATTGCACCTCCAATGATCTGCGGCCCTTCTTTTGTATTTCCTAGGTCTGTACTAATTGGACGGCACAACCTGACGTCAGGTTTTACCCAGATCTCGTGAAGATCACGGGAAGAGCTGTTAGAGAGGATATCACGCTCACGAAATCACGTTCTTGGATTCCGCCGAAATCCCTGTATCTTATGTTTAGAAACTTTCCAGAGGTTGAGCATGACAAACAACATTAGAACATTACTAATATGTATTAAAAGAAGGATCAGCATGTCAAGTGCCCTTTAATTATTCTATTAAGTGCAGAATAATGATTACAACACAATGGCTTGAATAAAAGACATACAACTTGATATTAATAAAAGATGGGGTAGACATAATACAAATAATTACTCCATGCTCCTATTCTTGCATGCATGCAATGAGCGATGCAAACGGTAATTTTATGGAATCAAACAATTCATATTCTGAGCCCGTCCGCTTCCAATACCAATGCTTCTCCCACAACACTAAACCTCCGTTTGCTCTATTGCTTGGCCTCCACACATTAAGGCAAATATAAAGCACACTCTAAGGCCTGGCAGAGGACTGATTTTTAGAGTCAGACTGTGCCCCTCTACTCTAAGGGCTCAGCAAATGAGGGAAGGGCTCCATTTTCTTCTCTCTAAGTCAGTGAATTCCCTGCTCTCAGTCAGCAAACCCAAACTTTCGAAGAGGAGTCATGCTTAAACCTTAATTCTTCTTTTAAGGTCTTAGGGATTTTATGCAGTTCTAGGGAATTTATTTATTTAACATTCTGTGTTATTTTGGTCGAAGTCAGATTTGGCTTAAAACGAGCCTGCTGTCAGGATGGATTTTTGGTTAGGAGGATTCAGCAGAGAAGTCCAGCAGAGTGTTATTAAGCTTGAGTCTCCTAGAACAGTCGCATGCATTATTTATTTGAAATGTAATGGTGGAACAACGCTGTTAACAAATGGTCCGCTATTTTCTTGCCAGCCTGAAGCATATGCCCTAATATGTTCATTACATACAACACAAAAGGCTAATCAGCAGCAAAACATGCAAATGGGTGGCTAAACTTTATTGATGGCAGCATGATTTGCATGAAGATCTTGTCACTGCAGTTTTGGGAGGTGGGTTCATTGCAGGGCGTAAAACTACCACTGCAGCAGGGAGATTTAAACAGGCTTAGGAACTGCTTGCATGGCAAAGTTTCCCAGGGCAAAACCTATAAAATCAAAAGAGGAGATGTATAGGCAGCTTGATGAACAGCTGTCATATTCCAGGTTTATTCTTTGAGGTTCCTCAAGACTAAAGTCCTTTGAAGACATTCAACATCAAAAATCAAAATATTTTCCCAAATATTGGGGTAATATCAATACAGGATTTTCATTTTCAATTATACAATTTATTTGACAAGCTGAAAATGAAAAAAAAAAAAACAGCTGTGACAGCTGTTGAATGATTGACCTGTTCGTCTGTAATGTTAGTAATTTAGCACTCTGTTCATATGGATCTTAGAGTGAAAACATATCCACACATTCATGCTGTAGAGATGATATTACATTTTATTATGACAGTGAACATTTGAAGAGGTCACACTTTTTTTGGAACTTTTCATCAGCCTGCTGATGTTAGCTGTCATCATTTGAAACAGTAGCAGAGCTCATGAGCAGTTATTAGTCGCCAAATATTCCTGATAAAATTTGTGTCAATGAACCAACTTAATAAGGTGAAAGCACTCCCCACACTGCATTCAAAAATGGAAAACATAGGGCAGTTAACATTTAATTAGTGTGAGCCCATTACTCATGTCTCCTGCGAGGCAGAAACTATTGACGTATTGAATAAAAATTTGGAAAAATGTTTGAGTGGTAGAATGTATCAACAGTGTTGTTCCAAAGACAAGTCTGAGTCTTATCTATTAAGCCAAATTGACTGGTAACTTGTGCTGCATCTGAGACAATGGTCCAGTCTCTGGTTCAGCTAAGAGCAATTAGCTAAATGACGCATGAAAAAGAGCCTGAAATTAAACTAGACTTTTAACTATAAGCAAACATCAAGAGCAGCCAGCTTCTCTTAATTACCCACAATTAATCATTGGCAAAAGAGTGCATCTGAAGGCTTTGAAGTGAATTTAATCTTCGTCCATTTTGTCTTGACCTCTGTGGGCACCCATTTGGGAGGAACAGACCTGCAATTTGGCCTGGAACCACAATATAACTTCTTGAGTAAGAAAGCCCAGCTTGAATTTATAGGTTGGTGTCTTGATATCCGCATTTAGGCTCAGAATAGAAAGGGTCTTAGTCCATTGCAGGGATATTACCCATAGTTAACCAATTCAATCCTAGGGATTCCCAGGGAGGCGGCATGGTGGCGCAGTGGAAAGCGCCACCGGCTCACAGCAAGAGGCCAATGGATAGGCTGCAGTTCACCCGCGACCCTAGACAGGAAGCAGCAGTATGGATGGATGGGTTCCCAGAGATGGAGTTGTGCTAATCACCAAGAAAGTATGTTTCTGAAATATATTCACCCTTCATTTGCTATGATTGAATTAAAATGATCAAAAAATTTCAGCCTAGAGATTGATAAAAAGACATTATATTCCTGGTCTGAATTTTTTTTTTAAATTCAGCTTTCATGTGTGGCTGTAAAGCCAAATTTTCAGCAGTTGGCTTACTTGTGAAATTTATCATTGAATTGTTGTTTTGAGAGATTAGTGTTCTGTCATGTGAGAGTTTGCCAGGAAATGTATGATTTCATGCAAAGATGAGGACTATGTCTCAAATAAAAAATGTAAACTGGGTCTAACCAGGCAGGAAGAGAGAAGTGGTTCAAAGGGCAAGAGGACAAGTACAGCAGTCTGCATTTGTGAAAGATTCCTCATAAGTTTTCAACTAATAGCTTCATTGAATAATACTTGCCGTGCATCATTATCCATATCAGTATCAATTTCTTAAAAAAAAAAGTGATGCCTGTGATGCCAAAATTGTGCGTGGAAGTATACATTTTATAAATCTATATCAGTCTATCCCTCCAATGAAGTGAAAATTTGAAGTATTGTTTGGAACCTAAAAGTCTTTCATCAATATAATAATTCTGCCTTGTAGTTCATATAAAAGAAGACAATTCATGTGGAATGGAATCAGAATAATTCCATCAATTTGAGGGTTTGGAATACAATAGTAATATGCCTAAATTTTGTAATTTTGAGATTTTTACCCCCTGTCACAGCTCTCAGCTAATTGAAGCACTGATTACTAAAACCCCACAAGTCAAGTCAAGTGTGACTTATGGGGTTTTAGTAATGGGTGCTTCAATTCTTGGAGCACAACGACAATGTCTCCATCTACCTAAGTGAATTAAACATGGTTATTTTATTTTGATGAATTAACATGAATTGAATTCCAGATTCACCTGTCTTCCATTGCAAACAAACTTAATGCAGTGGTGATAGGTTGTAGTTATGGCACCTCAAGAGCTAAAATTGTTGGAGCGAAGAGATGACGGGCCCATTTTTGGCAAATTTGGCCATGATGTCGCAGTACCACACCTATGTAGAACTGCGATTAATATACTTCTGAAGCATGTAGCGAAAGAGTGACTGATGTAAAAATGATATAAACGCCTGATTTAATAGAATACTTGTAAACCTAAAAATCTATTTTTCTCAACAAAAAAAATGACCCCTATGACCCCTCAATTCATAGATTAACGGTTTTAATTTGCTTGCTTTGTTCAGAGCAGTTTCATTTGCCAAATAAAAGTTCGCATCTGAGGCATTCAGCTACGGTCCATGAGAAAACGTTGACGCTCATCCATCACAGCTGCCGTGTGTGAATGTCTAAGAGGGAAAATAGAAGAGCTGTTGCATAAATGGGTTTAAGCTATGCGCATTAAATGAACATAGACTAAATTTTTTTGTCTTAGAACGTCTCCCTCATAGAATGGAGCAGGTCCTAATAGAACAGGTATAGCTTGGATTGAGAGCAGTGTCAGCAAGTAATGCTAAGATTATGCAGCCACCAACCATGAAAGCATTCTGTGGTACTGTGTGTCATTGATGCTTTTTAGTGAGTGAAAGGCATCAAATCTCAACTCTGGCACGGGTGTCCGACCAGCTTAATCACTTGGAATGGTCGTCAGCTACAAGCTCCCACAGTCCTTCTCACTCTGTTTTTTAGGTAACTAGCCATGCTACACTCAAAATACCCACCTACCATCCACTGAACAAAAGGCCGCTCTATTTATGTTCTACTTACACTTCTGTGTCTGAATGGTGTATTAGACCTGAAATGGCTTGGAGACCTATATTTCTGCTTCTCACCTGATGTATCCTGGGATAGCGTCCTGTAAGAACTGCGCAAGGACCTCAATAAACCTCATACCTTGCACAGAAATATTGAGTCTAATGTGGCTGGTACCGTTGAAGCAATAAGTATCAATATTTCTTTACTAGGACATTACAAAACAAAATGTGCCTGATTAACTGATTGAATCCATCTTCAATCCAGCCACAGGTTATTTCACAGTCCTTAGCCAGAACTGCAAAGTTGCCACAGAGGTTAAAACAATTTCTCATGTAGCGCCACATCCTTTGAGCAGAAATAACTGCTTCCTCCAGAATCTTCCAAGCCACTTGTGGGCTAACCCCCTTGTTTCAAGATAAACTTTAATCTTCAAATATAAATAACCCTCCTGTAATATTTCTGAATGAACTTTCACTAAGCTAAGAGCGTATTCAAAGTCAAACAAGACCTGGGGCCTCATTTATAAATGGTGCGTAGGCATATAAAAGATATGTACGGCACTTTCTTTGCAGATTTCCGATTTATAAAAACAAACTTGACATTAAAAAAGGACATTGTTAATATTATGCACAATGTCAAAAAATTCCAAGTCCATTCTGATTAAATAAATGAAAATTCTATGCAATTTATTTTACCCACAGGTTTATAAATTAGGATATTTTCCACAAAATGTCATTTTTATTTTTTTGTGCATACGTATTATTTAGTAATGAAATCCACGCAAATTTAAATAAATAAGGCCCGAGGTGGTTTCATTGCGTAAACACAAGCAAAACAAAGGTAGATTTAGCACAAGCAAATGAAAAAGGTTGATTGCTTTCAACTTTATTCATTCATTATTCAATAATTCTTCATTGATTGTCTGTCTGCATGGATGTAGGAATGCACAACAACTGTATGTATGCAAGTATACATGTTGCCATGGACAACAGCATATTGTATGTAAACATAAAAGTATGTATGGACTTTTTTATTGTCCATAAGACCTCCTGTTTTTCACTTGTTCATGTCTGCATGGACTTATTCACATAGATAATATTCTTCTGCTTGTTTCAATCTGTGGCAATGTAATGTGAATAGAAGCCACTAGATGGCAGTATTGACATTTTCTTTTGTTAAGCCCAGACTGGAGCTAGGTTTGGACATGTCCTGGGCATGTCTGAGATGGAAAGTCCCAGAGAATAAAAAAAAAGTCTAAAAGGTGGGAGGAATCTGCAAAAGAGTATAAAAGGAGGAAAACTGAGACAGTAAAGTAGTTGGAGAAATTGCAAGGAGAAGGATACGTTTAACTAGATCTGACCAGTCACTCTTTTCAAGACCTGTGAAGTTTTTGTTTGAGGATTTTTGCCTGTGTTGGAGCATTTCCCTGTCAGGACATCACCAAGCAACCTAAGCAAGGGGACTGTAAATATTTTTTTTCCTGTATATAATCAATCTTGGTCAGTAGAGTAGATAGTAGATTAGTAAAAAGTCTTTGTTTAATTAAATGTGTTTAAGTTTTAAAATTGTGTCTGTCATCCCTTGCTGTCGTAAATGTCTTAACAAATTGGGGCCATAACACTGTATTCCAAAATAAATTATCTGAGGGCACTTATATTGTCCAACTCATACCATTGACTGTCATCAGAGGCAATTTTTGTTAATGTATCCATCAAAATGTGTTGTACTGAACATTCCTTCTCGGAAAAGATCAACCCTGTACCTCTGTCAGTGCACACCTGGGGCTGAAAATTTGGGGAATTTACGTTGCAGTTCTTCTGTCCTGACTTGGGAATTCGTGTTACTTGGACAAATAGATCAATGATTCTCACCAAACTGATATCGCCTTCAGTCCAGTAACTCGTGGAGTAGACATTGCAAAAATATGGAGCTGTAAAAACACTCACAATGATTAACTGATAATGGTTAAGGCTGGGTGTTAGTCACAAGAAATATGGGCTTAAGTCACAGAGCAGTCGCAGCAAGGTGAAGATTACTGAAAATCCTTAAAATCACAGTAGAAACGAGAGTTTTAAAAGCTTTAAATTTAACTTCTGATAGAACTGCATGCATAGCGATAGGAAACAATTAAAATAGCATTTGCAACTGCGGCAGGAGTAGAGTATTTGAATTTATAAAGAATATGTGGACAGACAAGGAACACTAGGAAAAATGAAAAATATACTGACAGGCATGTACATTTAACGGCCTCCATTAATCACAGAAATAAAGAGAATACTGGTACTGCCAGAACAACATACACATGGTCAATCTGTCTCCATTTTAAAGTTTATTTGGATGGAATATACCCAGAGTACTTTGCAAGGTTGGTCTTTGATAGAGGGTGGAGCAGCGATTTTAAAAGCATGGGTGTTCTAGGGGAGGGATTTGAGCAGCACTATCCCCGCCTCCAGCCCACCACTCCAGTCTCCACAACATGCCGAATTAAAATCAATGTCATGGATTGATACATTTTCTTCACCATCTTATGCAAATATTGGTCTCAAAATGTTCACTGTACCATTACTGCCTGCACCCCCACAATAGTATATTCACCAGCATTGACATATAGTATTTTCAGACTTCAGATATTTTAGTGTCTGTTAAATGGTTTTTTTTTTAAACAAAAACTATAAAGAATAAGACTTAAATTCTCTTTATTATAATTCCACCTATGAGGAAAACTGACAGACATTGTCCAAATCAACCATTCCCTTTACACGCTCAAAATCAGTGCCATTGGGTAGATTGAATGCTAGTTTCCAAAGCAAAGATCCAGCAATCCCACATCACTGTCAGTGCACTTTTAGGGCTATTTGACTTGAAAATGGAATAACTCTTCCTCTGCATTTTCCTTTCGTGCATTTTTGAAGGGTAGTATGCATTTTGAACAAGGAATGTGATTATATTCACACTTAGACATATGCGCTATATAAAGATCGCATGAAAGTATGAAATGATTTGAGTTTAGACTTTATTAAGATTTTTTAAGTGATCTCAGTTTACAAATGAACATTTAATAGAACTCAATGTGACTTTATAAACCAAGCTTGCATGTACTTCGCCACATAAAACGCCATGCTGAGAAGTAAATGTCTCCATGTGATCGGACTCAACGTGGTTTCTTCCTGTTTTGATTGATTTCTGTGCTTCTGAACAGGGGCGGATCTAGGATGGTAGGAGATCCGGGGTTTAGCCCAGAGGGAGGAAAAAAGTGTGCGTGTGAGCTGCGATACAGAAACCCTAAAATTACCACCGAATTAAAGTGAACAAAAAACACTGGAGAACACTAGTAAATTCACACCCTTTAATGAAGAAAAAAAATCCATTGAGCAGCTGGTTGAAGTTTCTTCAGAATTTTTTTTCTGCAGGTCGGTTGGTACCATTACGCACATCAGCAAATCACAGCTCTGGTTCAGGCTGTGGTACCATTGTACTTGTCTACAGCCAATCACAGAACAGCTATACTCATGCATCCATAAGAATGGCAACGCTTTCGACCTTATCTCTGTCAGCTGAGTTGAGTACGCGGCAAATTTGGAAATACCCGTCTCACAATCACGATTAAAGTGCTCCACAATGCGTTAAATGGCAAGTAAACTAGCTGTCTGCTGCAGAAGTCCAACAGTCTATCTTTGGCCTTGGGTTTGGTGAGTAATACTGCAGATTGGAGAGCACATTTTGTGATATCAGAAAGTGAGGATGATGAGCGCATTATTAGCCCAAAAACAATGCTTTGTGACTGTAGACTGTTCGTGATGCAGGCTTCCAGTTGTGGCATTGTGCTGATAAACATACGATTGTCACTGGAGTATATTGGGGAAGCGTAGTTAGTGGGTAACCAGTCTTTTGAACATCTGCTGCAATCGACAAAATACTTTTCAATTGACCGCTGGCTAATGATCGGAACCCCAAAGAAAATAGATCCGCAGCTTTTCTCATCTTTATCGTACTCTAATGAAAATAAATGACCTTGCACCCTGACCACCGACTTCATAAATTCGGGACTCCAGACCAGAGTGTAAGAGCATATCCAATCTAATCCATTAGGATAGAAGGTTAGTGATTGATGTTGATACGATACCATTGGACGCATGCATTCATGGCTCGTATCAACATCAATCTCTTATCTTCTATCGTTATGGATCAGATTGAATGCTCCCTTCCACTCTGATCTGAAGTCCCGCATGTTGAGGATTATTCCTGCAGCATTTATGAAATCAGAGACTGCTTGGTCCAGGTGAAAAATGATTTATTTAAATTTCATGAGAGTATGATAAATATGAGAAAAGCTGCGGTTATAGATTTATAATCTATTTTCTTTGGGGTCCCGATAATTGGCCAGCGGTCAGTTGAACAGTCTTTTGCTAGCTGATGTCGTGGTGGATAGCCATGATGAGAAAAAGTTCACCGTTCACTTTGCCACATGTAAATGACATGACGTATTAATTTCATCAACAATGGAAGGCTTATATACTCCGCAACAAAAGTTTCTGTGACACCATTTATGTGTATGTTGTAAATGACACGCAAAGATCTCAATGCAATCAATATGTTTATTTAACAGGAGAAACACTGACTTTTCAGTGCCAACGTCACTCAAAACGAAAAATGTCATTTTCATGCGTCATGAAGCACTTGTCTGACGTCTAACCAATTGTGACCTTCACACTTCAATACCGGGTGTGACTTCCTCATGCCATGATGCAAGCAACGCATCTCCGGCGCATGGACCGAATCAGATGTGCCAGAAATTGCTGTGGGATATCATTCCAAATCTGACGTAGACGTTGTCGCAATTCCTGGAGTGTAGCTGGCGGGTTATCCAACCGCCGCAAACGTCGATCCATCTCGTCCCAAAGATGCTCGATTGGGGACATGTCTGGGGATCTGGCTGGCCATGGCAGGACATTGACATGTTGTTACATCAGATACTGCTGTACAATCCTTGCAACATGTGGTCTGGCGTTATCATGTTGCAGCGTTATTCCGGGACCATGTTGCATCAAAAACGGTACCACCAATGGCCGTAGCACTTCATCGCGATATCTTTGACCTGTCAGATTTCCATCAATAACAAGCAAATCTGTTCTGTTTCTAGCCGTGATCCCTCCCCAAATCATGACACTACCACCTCCAAAACGATCAAATTCCTGAACACAGTTGTTGGCATAACGTTCTCCACGTCGACGGTATACACGTAAACGACCATCACATCGGTTAAGCATGAATCTTGATTCATCAGTGAAGAGTACAAGATCCCACTGACGTTGGATCCACCGTCGATGTTGTTGTGCCCACTGTAGACGCAGTCGTCGGTGTTGTACTGTGAGTATTGGACGTTTTGCTGGCTGACGTGGGACAATGCCAAAATGACGGAGACGGCGACGGATTGTCTGTGCAGACAGTCGCCTCAAACCAGGTATCGTTCTTGCAGTTATGGTTGCAGGTTGGAATCGATTTCGGAGATGGGTTGTTCGAATCCAGTTGTCCTGTCTGGGAGTGGTTACTCGTGGACGGCCGCTGCGAGGACGGTCTCTGACATGTCTTGTCTGCTGATGACGCTGCCATAAGTTCCAAATGGTGTTTCGGTGGACATTCAGGCGATGAGCAACTTCCCTCTGCGAGGTTCCGGATTCAATCATCCCAATGGCCCTCCACCGATCATTTTCAGACAGTCTTGGCATTTAGAGGGTAGAGTTCCTGATCCGAAATGGCTGTGTTTTCGATAAGTGATGCTTCCGTCGGTCATCAGGCACAATGTGAACATTCCAAAAATTCTCCTCTTTTATTGCCATCCACAAGCATGATTTACGCACATTATCACGTGCAAAGTCATTTTCTCGCATTTTCATGATTTCCATTTCAATGTTGTGTTAACGTGTACTGTTTCAGTCTGATATCACCATGTATGACAATTTCATAATTGCGTTATGAAAAATAATTAACAATATTGGTGTCACAGAAACGTTTGTTGCTGAGTATATCTAATAAATTAATGTTAGCTTTATCATTTTTTTTTCTCAGATCCTTTTTTTTTTTGGTTGCGCTACTAGCTAGCTCCTAAATGTCACATTTCAGGCATCATGAACTTTGTGAGTGTGAACATACACATATATACGGGTGGAAGAGGGAGGCTCTTATGAGAACGAAACAGACACATAAGCGTCCCCGTAACTACGGTAATTTTCTAACACTCGCCGTGAATAAATTGGTACAATATGGGCTAAAGACTCGGGTTGCAAATAAAGAAAAAATACCCCGGGCTATAGCCAAGTAGCCAGGCCCTAAATACGCCCCTGCTTCTGAGATTGAAGAAACCAGCGAAGTCATAGATAGCGTTGCCATTGTGAATGGAATGGGGGATTGTTTGGAACGGAAAATTTTAGCGTCATTAGTCACGTGACTTCTCCGCATTAGGACTGTCTAGCAATAATAGTATTACTGAGCATAGAAACACAAGTATAATTTCAGTCTGAAATTTTTATTAATGGTTTCCCATAGTCCACACTGTATTTCTGTATTGACAAATGTTATGCAAGCGCTGCTGAAAGAGACACTGCTCTTGAAAACTATTAATTTGCTCCCGATTTATTGGTCTTAAAAATGCCATTGCAGCGTCAGAATGTTCAGGAGATATGTGGCCAGTAAAAACTAAGTCCAATATTTACCTCAGTGACAATGGGGCAAAATAATTGCTGATAATCTTTGCTTATGTTCTTTTCTAACATAGAAATTAATACACTCAGGACCCAATGCTAGTCACCTAAAGGGATGGGGCACTCGTGACTGATCCAGGAAATGACTCCTCGATGAGCGGTCTTGGTCTTTAGCAACTTTGGATGGTTGTTTCATTTGATCAATGACATCCCAGGAAGAAGTGGGGGGATGGAATCATGTTTCTGTGAAAGTTCGGGTGTCGTAACATCCGTAATACCCACGGGTACGATGCAGCCGCCTATCATCACTGACAATGCTGGCTTAAAGTGAGAAGAAGCACTTGCTATTAACACTGCTGACTGCGATCATAAAACTTCTGATTGCAATGAAAAACAAGGAATGAAAGCCAGACCTCAGACATTCCAGAATCTGCACATCGTCACACTGATTCGCCTAGCATTTGGGAATAAGCTATTTGGGGAATGCATATAGCCTATGACTTACAGACAATATGCAATGTTTAGGTTGACGATCACCGTCTGAGACTGCAAAAATACAATTTAAGCAGGAAAACAGGGTGGTGGCAAATGACAAATAGCGGAAAGTTTGCTGAAAATCCACAAAAGATAATTTCAAGAACTCACAGAATCTGAGATACTCTTGACCTCTGACATATAAGTCATATAGCCATAAGCACTGTCTTGTGCAAGTGAACTGGACAAAGGCAAACAAAGGCTTTCAGGCTTTTTATTTCTTGAATAGCATCTACATTCACCACTCAGTGTGAGATGCGTCCTCCAAGGTTCTTGATATGCTGTTCCACCCGTTTTGGAATGGAGCTGACCAGGTTTTCGCAGGTTGCCATGATTTCTTTGTTGTGATGCCACACCTGGATAACTGCATCAATAACTTTAGCTTTTGTGGTGCAGTGCTTTTGCCGCAGCCTTGACTTAATGATGGACCAGAGATTCTCAGTGGGATTAAGGACAGGTGAATTACCAGGCAAGTCCAACACAGTTGCAGTCCTGTGTTGATGATGCAATCACAATAGTTGCATCATGCAAGTCAAGAGAATTAATGAAACATGGCTAAAAGGTATTATGCATCGATCTTTTATGTGGTTATGTAAAATCCAAAAAAACGCGGTCCCACCGAACCTAATAACGCACACAACTCAAACACTCCTATAATTTCGGGTGCACGGTAAAAAAAATTCAGCAGTTCTCAAAAAGATAACCAGCACTCACAATCAGGTCCAATTGAAGGACAATTTAATGGACATAAAATGCACAGAGACAGCAAGCGGACATTTTGACTAACAGGTTTTTTCTGAAAAAAAAGTGATTGGTGTTGAAGCTCTCCCAAACAGAAGTTCTTTTGCTACAGAGCAGTGCGCTTCAGACGGCGTTTTGGTTGTTAGATGCCTGACGCCGGGCCAGTTGCTATAACTGTGAAGTGGCTTGATTTCCTTTATGTTTTAATCCAGTGGGCTTTTCAATCTTGAGAGCTTTTCAAATAAACGGTAGCATCCTATACAACACACAAACAGTTCACTTGAGGAATATACAGCAGTTTTTATGGAAAGAACGTGACTTATAATTGAAGGAACAGGTGAGGTGGCTTTTTCCATTTACAAATATTTCCTCTTTCTTCAATCCAATTCTTTTTTTTACATAAAAAAGAAATCTTTATCAACAAGTTTTTTAAGAGTTTCTGCTCCCGCTATTTTTATTCATTTATATTTGACCAGCGATACCCTAAAGGACTATTACTTAACAGGCATTTTGATTTGCCTATTTTGAACAATGCCATCACGTCAACAAACTCAAAACCAGACTCGAGTAACCAGACGTTGGTGTGTGAGGGAGGTGAACTACATAAGACATCTGCATTGGAGGCTGACCTAGCCCTATGTGAAAAAGTAATGCCTCCCTTTGGTATTAAATCAATCATTTCAGCAAATTTAATTGATAATTGGGTTCAATTTCACAAGACACACTCATGCATGATTATTGCCAGCCCTGTTGAATATCACTTACAAAGAACTTGTCTGGCAATGGGAATTAGGCAAAAAGCAGCAGATGATGCCCTTATCAAAAAAAAAAAAAAGAATTAAAAATATAAGATGATATCAATCAGTTTGGAGAGGGTTACAAAGCCATTTATAAGGCTTTGGGACTCCAGCAAACTACAGACAGAGCAATTATCTACAAATAGAGAAAAGTTGGAACAGACCCTTCTCGAGAGTGGCCAGCCTACCAAAATTCCTCTAAGATCGCATTAACAGCTTATCCTGGAGGTCACTAAAGAAGCCAGTGTGACATCTTAAGACCTGAGGCTTCACTTGCCATAGTTAAGGACAATATTCAATATTTCACCAAAAGAAAGAGACTGGGCAAAAATGCCATCCTTGGGAGATCTATAAGGCAAAGATGAACGCTCAACAGAAAGAGCACAAATGCTCATCTAATATTTAGTAATGAGAGGCACTCAGAGAGTACAAACCTCCACAAAGGCAGTGGAGTCAAAATCTTGCTGGGGTAACATGGCTCATAAGAAATCTAAGGTATTAGCAACATAGGATTTCGAGATGGTTGCTGTGGTGGCCATATTGTTTGACCGGTCGCAGTCAAAATCAATAGGGTCCATCCCTGATCTAATAGCAACCCACTCACAGAATTTCAGAAATATCTGTTGATTACTTTTTGAGTTATCTCGTACACAAACAAACCAACAGACAAACCAATGTTGGCAAAAACATGACCTCCTGGGCAGAGGTAAAAAAACATTTTGGTGACTGAAATCAGATATTTTGCCTGGATATGACACAGATCTGATGTTTTCAGGCCTGTGCAGACTCAGAAATCCAATCTTCAAATCAGAGCGGAGTCACTTTCGCACGTGGCCACGCGACATGAATAAAAATGGTCAGATCGGAATCCATGCAGGTTTTTGCCTGTACACTTGCACTGAGTGCTTTTAGAACTGCAAAAGCTAACTGACTGGCTTTTTTTATCTTTTGGCCTTTTCATGCACTTGATGAATCGTTTGGCAAAATCCCATTCATACATTTGAAACAAGTATGTCCATTTTCTGGGTCTGCATATCATGAGTGCCTTACAACCCTAGATGAATTATGTAAAAACATCAATGTGCGCATGCATGCTGTTTTGGAGGACAGATGCATCCATATTATACAGGGAATATATAAATAGTGCTGTTCTTTTGTGCTTGCTGCCTGAAAACCATCTAATGCAGTACGGCACTAAACACAATACATATCCGAAAATCGCCCACATTAATGATGTAGAGCTATGGACTGTAATTAGTAGCCATTTAGGACTTCCTGTTCCTCATTAGTGCAGGGGAAGTCTGTTGTGAAGTATTTTTTCCCTTTAATGACCTGTGAAGTAAATTTAACTCAGGAGTTTTCCCAAGACCAAACACATCAACAAGATGATGAAAGGTAATTTTGCAGATCAAGGATGGGGAACTGCAAGATGGAAAATAACAGGATGAACTAGGCCTCACCTCACCAGCAATGTTTGTTTTTGAGGTTAAAAATAATGGGAACAAAATTCCCTCCCATTTACCACAGCTGAAAGTGAGAAATGTCACGTTGCATCTGTACTCATATAAAGTCAAAATTTGTGTCAAATTCTGCTCATCTTTCTTGAGCCCCATCAATTCCCGCTCATATTCTATTCAGTTTTTAAGACCTTTTAAAGGAATGTGGACGTTGGTGCAATTCTACTTTATGGAAAGTAGATGGAAGATTCATTATCCTCCTATTGCAGTCAACAACTGTGTTTCCATCACCCTCTCAAATGCACAAAATCTAAATAGCAAAATAAAAAACTGGTAATGGAAACACATAAATTTTAAAAAACCTCTCAAATACCGCTAAAAAGTTTTTTACACTCTGATAAGGTGGTTGATACACTATTTTACAAAATTGGAATGGAAACACTTTTTTCCCGTATTGACTAGTCACATTTTCAACATGCAATGGGTTCGGACCTGTCCAAAAACATCCATTTTCAGTTCAAAAGAGTATTGTGAGACGAGAGTGCACGAGAATTATGAGATTTATTTGCAAAACATCCTCAAATGGAAACACCTGCAGCTTGCAATTGAAGACATGCATGCAAGAACTAATTAATTCACAAAATGTCAGTTTTGTGATATTGATGGTCAAAGTTTTCAAAACCTGCTGCGGTTACTTTTTTCCCCCCCAAGGTTGCGTATTATGGACTTGTGCACTAGTTCTAGGGGCAACACATGGTTAGTCACCATTTTTTATTATACGCCCGTCAGAAGACGTGACGTATTATGGAATCATGATGTCTGTCTGTCTGTCCGTCCGTTGCTTGTGTTCACAATATCCAAATTCACACAGCATGATCATGATGAGTTCGGAAATCAGCCTGATTGGATCACCCTTCTTCTCAAAATTAACCCTTTTATGCCCAGACATCGACAAAAAGAGTCTGGCCATTGCTTATGTTCACAGTACAGTTCACACAGCATCACCATATCAAGTGGAACTTTGATGAGTTCAGAAATCAGCCTGATTGGATCACCCTTTTTCTCAAAATTAACCCTTTTATGCCCCAAAATCGACAAAAAGAGTCTGTCTGTTGCTTATGTTCCCAATAAAATTCACACAGCATGACCACATCAGGTGGAACTTTGATGAGTTCAGAAAGCAGACTGATTGGATCACCCTTTTTCTCAAAATTAACCCTTTTACGCCCCGAAATCCACAAAAACAGTACACAAAGCAAGGCGACAGATTGAAGAAATTCGAAAGAGAGAAGCTAAAAAACATGCTGAGGGAAACAAACTACGGACACAAAGTGAAGATGTACCTTCCCGTCAAACTGTTGCGTGACGGGTGTATATTGCTGTCTCTGACTGCTCTTGTTTGTGTGTGTGTGTGTGTGTGAAATGATTCTCCTTTATTACCGAGATTGATTGAGAAATCGAGAAAACCAGTTTTGGACTTAGGTACTTTTAGTGGGGGGAAAAAGTAAATAAATAAAATCAAGGACTTGAGAACTTTTTGCACCAAAACCCTTTATTGCTTAATCTTCCATACAAACATTTTATTTTAACTAAGCTCTCTTGCTTTTGTGTCAATATGGTTGGCAGAACTACTTGTTTACCGCTAATATAACTTGATAAAATCCAAAGTTACTTAGACAAATCAGGAACAAACATTTGAATTGGAGAACCAAAACACCTCCCTTCGACTTGAATGATTGCTTCAAAATCCTAACCTATGTAATGCTTATAACAGCAAAATATACTTCTGGGAGTATGAACATTCCCTTGGTAACCATGGTAACCCCTCAATTCCAGCATATTGATTGGCCAGTCATGGACTTAGGCACTTTTTCCACAAATTTTATAGAGTTGAGGACTTCTTGCAGAAAATTTTAGTGGATTCCAAAAACACCATATAACAATAAACAGGGGTGATGTACATCTTTTTTTGGGAATTTTGGTATCAAATGATTCTTTAAAAAGTACAGATTCCAGACCTGGTGCTAGCTTGATTTTTTTCGTAAATGTGACTTAGGTACCTCTTGCACGCAGGTCTTCAGTTGCGCTCTGTCAAATTTTTTAAAATATTGTGTTTACCTTGCACAAAACTGTTAAGGAAATACAGCTAATGACACAATGCAGACATGTTGGGAGACTCAAGGGGTCCAGTTATTTGTGAAGTGCCAAGAAAGTAATGAGTGTAATGCTTATGAAAGACAGTGATTCTGTTTAAGGCCATCTATACACTTGATACCTGGACAGGAAAAAACTTTTCTTAAAATTTATATTAGCTGTGTTAAATATAAACGCGTCAGGCTAGAAGAAGTATGTAACTTACGTATGCTTAAATTCCTTTAATTTAAGCTACTGTTGAGGTTCTGAACTTCAAATGTTTCTGTTTTGGTGGCTCAGCCACTTCTGAGACTCAGTGCCAGAATCCCTTTGCAGTCAATTTTTAAATTCCCTCAAGCAGATGTAGATGCTCGCTGACACGGAGCTGCTCTATTTATGTATGCAGTTACACTGTTCTATCAACTGTTTCGGGTGTGCCACCTATTATCGAATATTCACGAGGAAACGGTGCCAATAAACGGTGTAGAATACGGACAATTTAAGTCCCACCCCTGTATCCCAGGAATTATATGAATTTAACTCCTCAGCCAAGCCTGATGTGCAAACTGCCTAATATGCTTGCCCATAATATCTATCTAGCAGTTAATAAAAAATCTTGTGACTGAAAAAAATCTTTGTCCTTCGTTTCAACCACTTCAGCTTTAACACGCCAACGGTATTCCAATTAAGTATGAAAAAATCTGTTTTCTGAAACAAAAATTCAACATAGTTCATTGAAAAAGTATCAATACCATCAGTTATAGTCATGCAATATTAAAGACACATTATTTGGGGTGCCCTGGTGGTTCATTGGTCTAAGTGCATGCACCATATAGGCTGTGTCCTTCCTGTGGCGACCGGGGTTCGATTCCAGTTCGGGTCATTTGCTTCTTCGCCCCAACCTTCCGGTCTCTCTCTACTCTGCAACAATCAAATAAAGGTGAAAATTCCAAAAAATAATCATGGAAAAAAAAAAAGACGTGATTTCTTACCATTAATTTTCACTTAAATTCGTCTCTCAAATTCAGTTGTCATTTAAATCCTCAAATGATCTCACGCTGTGATCCAGTCACCTTAGTGCTTGCTCAGGCTTATCTGCGTAAAGCACAGTTATAGTTCACGCCCATGCAAAACTTTCCCCATAATTATCTATTGATTGACCCATTTTTACCTGTGTCACCTAAGGCAGCAGGTCTAGGAATGGCTTTGTCACTTCCGGACTGGAACTCTGAAAAGTGCTCAAAGGACAAAAATCTCTTGGGAGAGCGCCAAACTCATCAAATAGAGCGGGTGAAATTTTGTCATCCATTGTCCGACCGTCATTCCGTCCACCCGGCTGTCTGTCCATCCGAGGTAATGACGTTATCGAGATAACTCAAAAAAACAATGGCCCAGGAAAGTGTAATTTGGTATGATGATGTATCTTGACCCAAGGCAGGTTGCTATTGAAAATGGGCGTGCAGCATCAAAATCCAAGATGGCCGCCGCCATTTTTGTAAAAATGACTTTATCAAGATAACGCAAAAAATTAGTGTGGTAGGAAGTTCTAATGCGTTATGCTGATGTATCTTGACCTAAGGCAATTCGCTATTGATAATGGGCATGCTGTGTCAAAATCCAAGATGGCCGCCACCATTTTTGTAAAAACAACGTTATTGAGATAACACAAAAAATGTGTCATAAGAAGTTCTGATTTGGTATACTAATGTATCTTGACCTAAGGCAAGTCACTATTGAAAATGGCTGCGCTGCATCAAAATCCATGATGGCTGCCGCCATTTTTGTAAAAATGACGTTATCAAGATAACGCAAAAAATATGCGTCATAGGAAGTTTTGATGTGGTATGTTGATGTATCTTGACCTTTGACAGGTCACTACTAAAAATGGCTGCACTGCATCAAGATCCAAGATGGCCGCCACTATTTTTGTAAAAACGACGTTATTGAGATAATGTGAAAAATATGTCGTAGGAAGCTCTGATTTGGTATGCTGATGTATCTTGACCTAAGGCAGATTGCTATTGAAAATGGGTGTGATGCATCTAAATCCTAGATGGCCACCGCCATGGATCTGCTGGAAAAGCATCATAGCAATAACTCCGAAAATAAGTGGCCAAGGAACTTTTAATTTGGTATGGTGGTGCATCTTGACCTATTGCATTTTCTTAGTGAAAATTATATCACAACATTAAAATCCAAGATGGCCACCAAACGACATTATCAAGATATCTCGCAAAATAAGTGGCTGACCCAAGGCAGGTCATTATTGAAGATGAGTGTGCTACGCCAAAATCCTTTCCAGTTTATATTTTCCATATGGCTGCATCTATCTGTCATCATCATTGTCGTCATCATTATCATAACGATTCACCATCAGTCAAAAAATGCAAGTTTTATTCACCAAAGCATACTTCTACATAACACCTGCGCAGCAACGCAGGTTCGGCGACTTTGCACTTCTTTATCCAATTCGAGACAATACAGATTTTCCGCGGTAAAATCATTGATTGGACCCTCATAAACGTATTTCAACCTTTGTGTAACAACAGTTAGGTCATATTCTCTCAACTTTGCACAACTGAAAATGACACGATTGCATAGAAAAAAAGACCTCCAGTACCTACCCTGAAGTGCTCAGGTTACATTTATGAGATGGAAATGTGATTTGGAGATGGACAATGGCAGTTAATCCAAATGGAACACACTGGAGGGCTGATAGCATTGATTCTCTGGAGGAGAAATTCAATAATGGAGAGTTTTTCCTTCATGCACAATGAGAACAATCCTCTTCGTATGGAGTAGCTCTTTCTTACAGCCAGCCAGCTAGCTAGCAATTTCTTATTTTCGGTTTATCACTGTGATCACAATGCAAGTTTGCTACATTGGTTAACAATATTAACTGTTAGCCTTTGCCAACAATACTGCATGTGGTGGCATTTTGTTCAATGTGGCGATCTGTTTTTGAATTTATATAGCATTTAATGAAATAGAATGCCTAGGATTTTCGCTCATTTAAAAAGCGAACAGCTGAAGAATTTAGGTAAATCCTGCTGCGTTCATTGCACAGACTGTCTTCAATCTAGGGTTGCTTATTGACTGCTTCTTCCTGATAGTGGAATGTCTGTTTAGTTAAAATAAGGAATATTACACATATTACTGTGTTAGTAGTTACTAAACTCGAAACTTTATCATGGAAAAGTATGTTTTTGGTTTGGAGAGGGCATTGGTGTCCAGCCGCACCTACAGTACCAGTCAAAAGTTTGGACATACCCCCATTTTTCTTGCAATACATATTCAATAAAGAAACAAGCGCCCTTTATTTTGCAAAAATCTAGTGGTTAAATCCATCAAACAAACCAGTATTTGTTGCCATATTTGCTGAGCAAACTCAAATTTTTTTTTAATGAGGGTGGTCATATGGCTATAATGAGTTTGCAGATGAGCAACCATCTAAGTTCCCAAAAAAAAGTGCCTCACTTGTGGTTTGCTTTTCATTGACCTTTTCGCCTCAAAAGTCCCAAAACAGCTTAGCTTTAATTCAGCTGTTGGAAAAATGGAAGGTCCTTGTTTGTTTACTTGGCAAAATGTCATCTTTGGCAATTTAAAATTTTGGACACTATTCAAACAAATAAATTATTATTTTCTTCACTTCTGACTTTACCTCAGACAAGATTCCATTTGAGATTTTCTATAGAAATTATTTAAATTTCTCCACTATAACATTAGCAAAGTGTGTCCAAACTTTGGACTGGTACTGTATATTGATAAACTCATGCCATATTCCACTAGAAAATCATGAATTCAAATTGAACTTCATGAGTCGAAAATTTGTGTAAAAAATACTATTATTTTATGAGTTAACAGTGCACCATTTTGAGGGATCTGACACCATGGGGAGCCACTTGGAGAGCCATTGTATTTGGCTCATAAAGAGTAGATAATTTTGAATTTCACTCTCAGATGAAGTACACTTGTGGTCAAGGAGTTAATGATCCCAGAAATTTATTGTTTTAACTCCCAGTCATTTTCCAATTCTCATTAGTTTTTTTTTTTTTAAATTTCAATGCCAATTTTCGTGAAGATTTTTCATATTTGCAGCCCCCTTTCTCTACCTAAATTATGAAAACATGCTGAAATATGATGGAATTCTAAACGCTACAAGAGTCTTGTTTCAGTTAAGCCATTTCCCCCCACTCAAATATTGAATTATAAAGCCTTACATAGAGAAACGCATAAATTGCCAGATTTGGCTTCTGCGCTCAGGGGTTAATAACATTGCAGCACTGATGCATTTGTGTTGAAGTTGAATTGATTGATTAATAATACCCAAACAAATCTCAGCATGGGGAAACATACATCAGTGATGTTATTACCACTCACAAATGTTGCAAATATCATTAGTCCTCTCCCTAAAAAGGCACAGGTCAAGGTCTGCAGACTAAAGACATAAGTGCTCACCCGGTTCTTGAAGTCATTATTTTGGATGCAGGTAAATGGGACCTCAAGAACTGCGACAATGGCCAAATTATTATGGCCAGAGGACTGGGTCACAGCACCTCAAGAACAGCAATGCTTGTAGAGTGCTCTTGGTCGGCAGTGGCGAGTACCTACCAACAGTGGTACAAAAAGGGACGAACATCAGACCATCTACAGTTCTGAGCCCCAAATGCTTTATGTGTCTGGGCAATGAAGGCAATCCCACTGAGTCTAGAGCGAATGAAGGGCTGGAGAACAAAATTTGAGAAAATTTTAATGATTACGGGAAGTATGTGTCAACACCAAGTGCTGCGTACAGGGCACGGTAGACTACCCATTGAAACTCCTCCATCATCAAAAATGCCTGCAACAGGCATGCTAGCACCAGAACTGAACCATGGAGCAATCAAAAGTCATATGGTCTTATAAATTTGTTTTCCTTTACATCATATACATTGCCTGGGCATCACTGTGCCTTTTACCAGAAGAGATGGCACCAAGTACCAGTAGGAACAAGACAAGCTAAGTGAACGAGTAATTCTCTGGTAAATGTTATGCTAGAAAACCCTGGATCCTGTCATTCATGCGGATGAGAATTTTGATGGAGCAATTCCAGTGGCATACAGAGGACCAACAATATTTCAGGCATATGATAAAACTGTTCGTGTTCATTGGTGTGCATAGATAGAGGGGAGTGCATGTGGAAAATTACATTTTTTGTACTGCATTTACTGCTCATGAATGATGGAACATATGTGAATGGTATGTGGAAAGTAGAACGCACCAGAGCTCTATGCATACATTGTCGACTTTTCTGGATACAAACATCTCTCTAATTAATTGCAATGTAATGTCTGAAAATAAAACTCCTTTTCAATGCATAAATCAAAGTGTTTCCAATGAGTACACACTGCTCAGGAAAACTTCATAGCTCCCACAGTAAAAGGTCTGCAATAAAGAGAATGCTAATTTAACTCCTCTATTCTCTCCTTAATGTCACCAAAATCTGGAGGGATCAAGCATCCATCCTCAGTCTTGCAGCAGAAACAAAGACAAAATTACAAAAACAGTGTTATCAAATATGATTTATTTTTTATAAAAAAATCATCCTTAAAAAAATCCAAATTTTCCTATTCTCTTCTTTTATCTCTATAAAATTATTTCATTTAATTACAAGGGCTATGGGGAAAAGGACAGAGCAGAAATAAAACTGAATCTGCAAAGTCTCTTTATCAGATAAGTCTCTGTAAATGATCCAACCATAATGACAGAATGCATCGCAAGCAGGACTGGCCACAATAACCACTGTGCATCTGACCATTTGAACCGCGGGTCTGATCTTCTGACACACAGCTGTCAGCTCTAGTTGCTCCTGTATGGACTGCAGTTATGACCACTCCAGAAAGCATACATTTCCAGTGTTGGACAGATGAATTAAATAACTACTACAAGTTTTCTGGAGACCAAACAGTGAAATATCTGAATGCCTGTGGAGGAGGGGGTGCCAAGTTTCCAACTGAAGGCAGCAATATGAAGTGTCTTTCACTGAAGGCACATTTTAAACAGAATAGACTAGGAGAAGCAATAGAAATTACAGCCCAAAATAATGCTCTCTCAATAGATGATTCGCATTTTTACATTTTTTTTGTACAGATGTGCTACAGTGCATGAGAACCTAGAAATGTTCTTCCGGCAGTTTGGAACATACTGAATTTGAAAGATGACCCTGGGTCATAAAGGTAACATGGCATAATCATATGTACATAATGGTCAGCTCTATAACTACATAAATGTGTGCTTCTAGCGACCTGGCAGTAGCACTTTTTAACCGTTCTGTTGTTTTTTTAAAAAGCGGAAAGCCAAATGCCCCAGTCCAGCAGTCCAGCCCTTAGAAAAAAAACCAACTGTTCATCATATTAGTGTATAAAAACTGAACTGAATTTTGAAGATGCAAAAAAAAAAAAAAAAAAAGCAATGGCAAATTCAATGAACAAATAAATAAAAATTTAAAACAAGGGGGCTTGCATTCCACAAAGAGCACTTGCAACTCATTAACAACCCAATGGCTGCTGGATAAATTCTGTGCTTTATCATCACTTTCCCAGAAATTTCAGAGTACTGTTCTGTTTCAGGCAAGTAACTGTTTTGAATCGTGACAATGAAGGAAGAATGGCAAACACATTTTAGAGCTCTGAGGCACATTGCCATTAAATTGATTGGGCCACTGAAAATGCTTGTAGTTGGGCAGATAAAATAAGGTTAAGCAGAGAAATGACTGAATGCATAAACATCAGTGACAGCAAAATGGCAGTGTAGAGATGAGACATTGCACAGTAAACATCAGAGTGAACAGGATAGGGCTATAAACAAGTTATTCTTTAGGGCTTTCTATTTGATGGGATGCCACTCCTTAGTATTGGCCTCAAAGACAATGGCTTTGAACCATGAATTAACATTCAGAAATGGAAATATGTAGAGCAGAGATGCAGGTAGCGTGCCCTTATGCAGCGATTTCTGGAAGGAAAAGGAATCTCCAAAGTACCAACACAAAGAAACAAAAAAACAAATCTAAATAGCATTAAAGGGAATAAGAAAATTAAGAAATATAAAAGATCAATGAGTCAGATAATAATTGACGGCCATCTGGTAGTTCTGAAATCAGTCTTCAAGGGAACAAATCTTTTGAGGAGATAAGCTGATCAAACTAAATACATAAATATTCTGAGAGCAGTTAATACTAATTTCAGATGACTTTGATTAAGCTCTCAGGTCACGACTGCACAAAAACAAATTATTTCAACACTGGGATTGCAGCAGTTGTGGTTATTTGAAAAATGCGGCAAAATTATACAAAAATATAGTCCAGGCAGCATATTGTAGTATTCAAAAGCATAAAAACAAAACAAAAGGGTATCTCACTTCAAAAGACTCATTCCTTACCCATGAAAATGCCACACTCATTTCAAGAATATGAAAGTATGCACATTTGAGTTTTGATTTTGTTTCTACAAAAATAAATATACACCTCAATATACCTTTAACAAATTAATAAACAGGCTTCAGATGGGACCTTCCGATACAACATAATCCAATATGTAGATAATATACTCATCTAATTTTGCACAACTACTCTATATGAAACTCATTTTTAAATGTTTTAATTTTCTCAGAAAATAAAATGATTACAGGGGTATGGTCATTAAATATTAATCTGATTTGAGCAACTGGTTGTCAACAAAAGACTAAGGTGAATGTTTTTTGTTAACTGGATTGTGCAAAAGAGGGAGTTCATTCAAACTTGCTGTTTCCTATTCCAACTGAAATTACTACACTCTGATCGCACAACCCTAAATTTCATCAGTCACAGAAGAATAACAATGGAAAATAAACCAAATAACCAATGCTCTTGAAACTTCTTTAAAGAAATTAACTGTCCGGGTAACAGTCCCTCAAAATACGATTATAGCATGAAAAAGAAGCAAAAAAAAAAGAAAATTGCAAAGCAGCTACATGTTCACAAAAGTCATTGAACAGTTAATGTTTTGAGGATGAAGTGGTGGACTTAAAAAAAAATAAAATTAAAAAAAAATTGAGAAAATGTTTAAAATCATCTTAATTCAACATTCATTTGAGAGTTATGAAATGGTTTTTCTTGCATTGACAATATAGAAGCAGTGCTAAGCAAGATGAGACCTCAACTTTTGCATTAATATATTATCAAGTATGTAAAATCATTATTTTTTTTTTTTCATTGAAAGTACTCCAATGTTGATGGGGATTCTCATCTCTCAATATGCCAGGTTGAATTGAGTGTGGCTACGTGGGAAAACGGACCAAGATATTAAAAAAAAAAATCAAAGGATGTGCACAAAGTTGCACAGAGATACCTTTTCCACCTTCAGCTAAGTGAATCCAGTTAGAATACTAGCGGAGACAATACTTCATGAATGTAATCGCACTTACATGGGTCTTCCCATTTTTTGCGGGCGCTCAAATGTGAAAACCTCCATAAGTTCAAAGGCATTATTTCTGCAAGTCCACAACAGCCAGAGAGGAGCTCATTGAAAGATCATTTTTTTCAGGAATAACATCTATGGGGGCATTTGATGGCTCATGTAATCCTAATACTAAACTTCACGTGTTTGTAACATAGGAGAGGCTTTATGAGGAACCAGTTGGAGAACCAAGCCAAGCAGACCAAGGGCAGGTATGTGATCATGATGGGAATACAATGCCAGTAAACCACAGCATCAGCTTTTCAAATTAAAACCTAATTGATATTAAGGAAATTAATTCTTATACTTCAAACTAAAATACAGCAAGCAATTACTGTCAGTCATGGGAGACCAGCACAGGCTGCATTTGCCAAATGTCAAAGACCTGATTATTACGTTCGAAAGGACAACCAATACAAGGTAATATGGGCCTGCATGATCATAACCAAGCAATGCAAGCCAGGCTTATACAGAAAAATGAGTACAAAGAGCTACCCTCATACCAACTCCAGGGAGAGTAAATGGGTACAATGAGTTAGACTGGTTTCAGTACTATGATGAAATAATTGTACATCATCAGGCAGGCTGGAGTCAGATCCATAGGGAAAAAATGGGTACAATGAGCCAGCCTGGTTTGACTTTGACAGCGAAGAATCTGTACAATAAGCTAGCCTGGTCTGAGCTCCACAGTGGCAAAAGCGATATCCAAGAAATGGCCCTGGAAATGAGAAGTGTTGATCTTAATCGACAGGATGCAGCCCTTGGCAACCCCAAGAGGCGCATGAATACTGTTGGCCAAAGAGAAACAAAAAGGGCAAATATGAACCTTATAGAGCTTCGTTATCTCTGAAGTAACTCTGCATAGTTTAACAAAAAATGGGGCTCATTTTTTTTTTTTTTGAAAGGGAGAACACTGACCCAGAACCCAAGCGGGAACACTTCCCGTCAAGCAGGAACACTTCCCACCTTTAACCATGATCGGTCCATACTGAAAAGATTCAGTCAGCGATCGATTGCATTGGATATTTGAGAGAATAAAAGCCTTCCAGAAAATCCTCTGCTCAGTGAATTGAGTGTGCAAACACGTTCTCGCTTCAGCCACACTGACAAATCTGTTGTCAGAGCAATGGCCTGTCTCCACTGGCAATGCACTGGAAGGGACTGGGGAACAGAGCTGTAGAGCCCACTGTCCATTTTGTGGCTCAATTTGCCTGCTCCTCCACGCCCCCTCATGGGTCTGCCATCTTCTCTCCCGTTGGGTGGCTGGGGCCACAAGTTCATCAGAGTCTCTCTATGTCCCTGTACTTCTTTCGCAGGATAGAGACCTGGTCCTTGAACAGAACTGGGTCCAGTCTCATCTGGGAGTGGACGAGGGGCATTGAGCCAAACCAGCTGGCAAATTTGTTCATGCAGGTCTGTCGCTGGGCAAAGTGGTCGGGGTCGGCCCAACGGGAGGCGCGGGAGGTCTGCAAAGACGAAAACAGATTGGGGAAATGTGTTTGTTAATAGTCAAGGCTTCACTCAGAACTGTCTTTTCATTTATGGGGCACGAGTCCTTCAATTAACATGTTCCCTTCCACCCACCTCCACCCCCTTCAACACATACACACACCAGATGAAAACTGACATTACAGATACAAAAGACAGTAGAAGATGGCTAATCATTCATTCATTAATTCCGCAAGAAATCCTTTTCGGACACCTCTTGCCTTTCGTCAATAAGCTTATCTTGTTCTTCTACATTGGTTAGATACAATGTGTCACTTTAATTGCTTCCATTCAGTAAAGGACTGTAGTCCAGGAGAGGGATTCAGTTTGCCTTTGCTTTGAAGGGTTTAAAGACGGGGAACAATAACAAGGAGGCCAACATCATCTCAGAAGCTGTTGGAGGTCCAACGGAATGAGGGGAAAAAAAAAAACAAGGATGAGGAAATGTCGCACCGAGTGTCTTTTTTAAGAACACAGCAAGTGGAAAAAGAAGAAAAACAAGGAAACATGGCCATAATGTCTGCCCAGAATGAATAACGACATGCCCACTCCACCCTCCCTCCAACAGAAAATACGTGACGGCATGCAAATTTTAACCAGTCAAATGCGAATTCGCGAAAACACAAGGAGCCCATTTTTTAAAAAAAATAAACAATTGTTAAAAATACTACTGTGACCCCGCTCTCAAAATCTATGAAACGCAACACACAACAACAATTTGATCTTGATCTTCACCGAATACTTTTGTAACTGGTGTATACATGGCATCAGTATGCCAATCAATGGACAGAATTCCTGTGTAAAATTAAAAGTGAATTGAAGACAACAGTTTGGGAATTTCAAGGCTTCATTTTCAAAAGGAATAAGAAAGAACAAATGACACACCTGTCCCATCATAGTCTCCTTGTACTGTTTCTTCTGAGTGACTTTGATGGGAGGCAATTTAGTGACAGCAGACACCAGGAAGTTCATAAGGATGTCTTCACAGTTGGCCAGCTGGTCAACTAGACTTTTCAGGCTTGTTGGTAGGTAACTGGTATACAAGTAGTGGTAATATCTGGAAAAAATGAAAGCAAAAAAATATTAATAAAGACGACAGGTGAATTTATTAGCGCAACTTTGCATAAGGCAAATTTTTGGTGTGTGTGTTTGTGCGCGGGGGCATTATTTGGGGCTCTCTTACCTGTGATATATTGCAGCTCCGGTCAGCACCATGGAGTAGTCATTGGTCCACTTAGAGGTGTACCCCCATCGCTCCTTGTTGCTGTCCCAGAAATGGCTTCGAGCAGGATATCCCACAATCCTCTCCGGAAAGCTCTGCCATACAGTGAAGGCAAAATCCACCTACAGGGGGCAGCGACAAACGCCAACGTTGCCAATTTCATAGAAGAGTGTGAGCTTAAGTGCGTGCACACATATACACCCACACACCCACCCACAGACAGCTACATCTGCAGGGTTGTCATGTTTTCTTCAAGACTAAGACCTTTGAACCAAATTAAAATGAGATGGCAACTATGCTACGGTGATGCTTCCTTACCTCAGTGGTGGAAAGGACCGTGTCCTCGTCAAGGCTCAGCACTGCATCTGTGACTATCGTGTCATAGGGCTGGAACCGACTGCTCATTACCTGCAGGGGACCACCACAATGCATGTAAATGAGCAGGTGCAAGAATATGGTCGTCTCCACTAAGGAAAAACATTTACTTCCATCCTAAATAGTGAAGGTCAAGGTGGGATACCGGGGCCACCCGTCAAAGTGCATGTTTTTAAAATTTAGAGTTCTCTCGCCTCCACACACTGCCAGTTATCACACAGATTGTCAGATGCAAAGCACTGCCATCCATGTTCCCCCCGGGAAACTTGCCAGAAGCAAGTTACCCTCAAGACACCTTTTCTAGGGACGTGCACAAATGTTTAAGCAAGACGATGCAAAACCTCATTCAGCTCTTATTACAAACTTCACAAGAAGAGGGTGTGGTATGCTGGACTGGCCTGCCGGAGCACAAAGGTGTGCCCAATTAAGCATGTTTGCAACATAAAATGCAACAACAAATACCTCAAAATATTGGATGCCGCAAGACCGGTTTACAGGAAGGATGGGACAAATTTACATCTGAAACACTGAATCATCTGGCATCTTCAGTCCCTAAATGTTTACAATTTTTGTAAAAGGGAAAGGCAACATTAAACATGACGCGTTGCTGAATACCCCTCGGCCCGGACACAATTTCCTGCCTCAACTTCACAGCGCTCAGGTCAAAGGTCAAATCCAGCAAAAAAAAAAAAGGTGACGATGCACATCTGTGTGTCAGTGAGTTACCATACCAAATTTGGTGAAGCTGCGATCAGTAGTCGCTGAGTACTGACCCATAAAAGATTTCCTGCCTTAAAGTAGCAGGGCAAAGGTCAATAGTGAAATCCAGCAAAAAACATGACATTGCACATGAGTGTGACAGTGAGTCACCATACCAAATTTGGTGAGGCTGTGGGAATTAGTTGCCGAATACTGACCCGGACAAGATTTCCACAGTCAAGGTCACAGAGCTAAGGTCAAAGGTCAACTCCAGCAAACAAGAGCACCGGCAATGGTGCATAATACGCCCGTCATGGACATGGATCAGGAAGTGGACAGACAACATCTGGGCCCCATGTGACCTTTGACCTTTGCCAGTGACCTTGACCGGGTGAACGAAATCATGGTGCGAGACATAGCACCTAGTGATGGTGCACGCGTATGTGAAGTATCACGAATGTAGCTCAAGCGGCTCAGGAGTTATGCCCCGGACAAGAAATTGCTAACAGACAGACGGATGGACAGACGGACGGACAGGGGTGATGACATAATACGTCCCGTCTTGAGACGGGCGTATAATAAAAACCTGGCATTGCACATCTATGGGTCATAGTGAGTCACCATACCAAATTTGGTGAAGCTGCGAGAATTAGTTGCCCAGTACTAACCCGGACAAGATTTCCAGGCTCAAGGTCAAAGGTCAAATCCAGCAAAAAACCTGACTTGCACATCAATGGGTCATAGTGCGTTACCATACCAAATTCAGTGAAGCTGCAATCATTTTTTGCAGAGTACTGGCCCGGACAATATCATGGACGGACGATGGACGACAGACGACAAACAGACACGCAGGTGACGACAATACCCCTCTGGGTCGGCCGAGGGGTATAAAGTGGTAGACGTGTGACAGCTCAAATTTTTTTTGAAAATGTAGCAAAAATCAAAAAGTGAATTAAGTGCTTGTTTATAAAAGTCAATAAAATTCATCTGGTGAAATTCTGAATAATGTGCTGTTGTTTGGTTGCCAACATAATGCAGGTCAAAGGATTTACAAAGCACTTATTTCATGTTCATTGCCACAGTTATATATATATTTCAAAACCATCTCATTTTACTGTGCTATTGCCTCTGAGAAGGACACAAAGAGTTTGATTACTCTGTGACCTATAAACCGCCACACGGGTACGTGTTCATGATTTTCTGAAGGGGGAGAAGGTTGAGAGGGAGGGGTGGGGGGACGGGGCTGTGAACGTCTTCGTGGAAAGTCAAATGAGAGTGAGAAAGAGTGGTGAAAATCTATGCATGCACCTTTAAGCGCATACACACGCACCCCTCATTCCAAGCCTATAGATACATTTTTCAAGATTCTTACAATGTACTTCCAATTCTTACTCTGCTACTGTAACTTTTTAGTAGACCATTTACCCCTTTCCTTGCATTTCTTAAAACAGCCCATGCCAACACTTCATCCCAGGAAAACAGCCTGATCTTGAGGTCTTGCATCTGCGAAATTAGTCCCCCTCCCCACTTGCCTTTCTACATAAAATGCCTTAACAAGCTGTCTGACAACAGCTTTTTTTATCCTCCAAGTTAGTGCAGCATGTCTCACTCATTGCATAATGTCTGCCATGCATTTGCTCCACTCTGCAGGAGTCACTTCTCTAGAAAGGCTCAGCTCTCCACTACTTTTGATCTCACACCCCTCAGAACATTAAGCTATGTATATTAATTAAAAAAACAAACCAAAAAAAAAAAAACTGCACATCACCCTTCAGATTGTTCACCTTTCAGAATGATCATGCTACCAGCAGGTTTTTCCCACACGAACATTCAGTTTTTGATCTCACAGCCTATTATTTTTCTGAGAAGCAAGCTGTGGTGTGATGCTGAACTTCCTATAATGCAATGCTGATAACACCTGAAGCTTGCAACGTCACCTAAACTTAATTCCACATATCGTCTTTGTATAAACTGAGAACTTGTTACCCTGAATAGATAATCTTACTGAAAGTGAATGGCTGAGAGCAATTATAACTGGAAAGGTTAATTCACTATTATTAGGTCTTAGGCAACACATAAACACAAAATACATGATACTCAGAATTCACTATCTTTTAACAATTTTTTTTTGGGGGGGGATTTTCTCCTTTGACAGTCAGACAGTGGAAAGAGACAGGAAAGTTGGGGAGAAGAATTGGGAAGACGTGGCAAATGAACCAAGCCAGAATCGAACCGGGTAGCTGTGGGAAGGACACAGCCTTTATGGTGTGTGCGCCAAGACCAATGAGCCACCGGGGCTCCCCCAGAATTCACCATCTTCATATATCACATCAAACCCTCGACTGGCTTTCTATTAAGACAGTCAGCTGAACAGCTGAAATGAAACAAAACCAAGAAATTTGAGACATTTGCTGCCAATGCGCAGGTACCTGGAGATCAGTACTACAAATGAATAAATTGAGTATGACAATAATGGAGACATTTATTATTTGAATCACATGAGACACTACCCAATTTTTTGTGTAAATACATAAAAAGTCATCTTTAGCATTTGAATATTTCATTCTCGTTTTTAGATTTAGATTTTAGATTTCCTCTTTCACTGCGAGGTATCTTTCAGGCAATGTTGTAACAGATTTTCAAAACACCTTATGAAATTAACCTTGGCCGAAAATTACTTTCTTCTGGCAGCAATTCAATCCGAGCTCAGGAATCTCCAGAGTATTCAACTGGAGTACTCAAACTTACTTTTGATGATTTTTACTTAATTACCCTCTTCAGTGGTGGACAAAATCTCATCCTTATGTTCAAAAGGGGGGAAGGATAGAGTCACTTGGATAAAAGCAAAATAACTGCAGTCAATCAAAAATCAAAGAATTTCTCATCAAATTACCAAGTATTCTGGACTGGATACCCTCTGGGCCTCATTTTGGCAACCTAAAAAATGCTGATAATGGCAAGTGCCAACAGTATCACAGATAAAAACTGGGCATTTCTGCTGTAATTCTCGTAATTTTGTGACAGGACGTGATGGCGCAGCTGTGGTACTGTTGTCAAAAGGCTTGGCCCAAGACAAATTAATTACCTGTGGGGGTGTTGGTTCTGTTAATCAGATTAGCTGCGGTCATTCACTTTGAAACCAGTAGCTAAAAACCAGTCCCCAACAGGAAGTGATGTAATGGCTCGTAAAGTTCCTTATCACTTAAATTCAGCTTATTTAAGTTTTATATAATACCTGGTTTAATTTTGGTATGTAAAATACAATAATCTTTAAGGGTGCCATCAACAGTGAAACCGTGATGTGGAGGAAACTGATTTTAATAAAATAAGTAAATAATTTTAGTTGGTTCCATTGGAACATTAATATCATTCAGTATTTCTCATATGTTGGTATTTAGATTCTCAATACATACAAATTTTTTGAATTTTTGAAAGTGGTGTTTGTGCATTTCCAGTCAGTGGTGCCAATAATTTTTGAGCCCACTGTATAATTAGCAGTTTCCCAAATACACTCAATAAACCAGCAAGAAACTTAAGACTGATAGGAGAACATTCTCTTTTCAACTGGGGGTGGAAAGTAACTAGTTACATTTATTGATGTTACTTGAATGGAGTAGCTTTTTTGGGGTTTTGGTAGTTTTAGCTTTTAATTTCGATAATTTTACTTTTACTTTTGTATATTTCTCAAGATGTATCATACACTGCTGTATTTTAAATAGCATTAATAACAGTAAAAAATCAAAAAGGGAAAAAAGGAGATCCAAGCTTTCAAAAACCACATGAAACAGGCCAGCTGACTGGCTTACATTCACCACACGACAGTATTGAGCACAATATTAGTAAATATGAAGAGGTCGTCACTTAATTCCATCGGCAAAACTGGCATGATGTCATTGGATCTCCAGTAAATGGCTTTGGCTTACGTGAGTCGTCACTCTTTTCTCCAACCCTAATCTTAACCCTAACTACAGTACTGACCCCAACCCGAGCCCCAAACTTACCCCCAACCCTAAATGTCAGTTTGGTGGATGGAAATAAGCGATGACCATAAGATGACACCAGCTTGCACTTAACCTGGAAAATTGAGGAGAATGAGTCAAACCAAATTGTAAATCCAGCTGAGAGACCTGGTACAGTAATGTGGGTCATGAACATGAAGAAAATGAAATGAATCCCTAGCGTCATTTATAAGTCCATTTCAGCTTTAAAAACAAGTAAGATTACGGTCTCATTATGACATGTAGGATGTTTGCGCCAAAGGAACAGGAGTTCCTTTCACAATTCTGGAGAAGTTTCAGGGATAGTTGTTGTTCATTGTTTTATTATCAGCAGATCATGATTGATGCTTTTAATTCAGGTTCATTTTGTTTAGCACTCATCAGGGATAGAGTGAGGATCAACCTACCACTTGAACCCAAGTATGTTTTTTAAAATTAATTTAAATGATTTTTGGTTCAAATAAGGACACCAAAATGTGTTATCAAAAAGGAAATGGGAAATTAAAAGCAATAAGTACCATGTTCGTTTGTCCATAAATTATTTACTTACAGTACAGTGAATAAATTCCACTTTGTTTCAAAACGTTTCTGGTCCAAACAGGACTATATCAGACTGAAATCATCATCTTATGGTCGTTGCCCCATCTGTCCACTGTGCAAAGGACTGTTACAACGGCAAGTTAGCGGCACTGCTCAAATGTATTGGGACTTAATAGAACAACAAACTTTACTTACGCCATTAAAACAACTTTTTGACTGCAAATTTTTCCGCAAGCCTTCACAGGTTGGAGAGCCCCTGGCCATCTTTACTTCTGAGAGACTCAGCCTCTCTAACAGATTCCTTTTAAAGCCAATCGTGTTACAAACCAGATGCCAGTCAACTTAATTACTTGCTTAATGTTCTTTCAGCTGATTCTCTTAAATATTAAATGCTTTTTCAGCCCTTTTTTTTGCCTGTGTCTCAACTTCTCTGAGACCTGTTGCATCAAGAAAATTTTAAGTAAGCTGATTTTGCGGATAAAAATGTAAAATGTCTCCTTTACAACATTTGAAATGTTATCCATGTTCTATTGTAAATATCATATTAGCTCATGTGATCTTGATTTTATTCACAATTTAAACTTAGTCCCAACCATTTAGGAAACACACACACAAACACACACACAGTATATGAATCAAAATTTTGATCTCAGTTGCACATTTTAGCATTTAATATAGCGTAATTAATTGTTTGATGGCCTTTGATTTCATTATAGGCTGTTTGTTTTTAGCATTGAAACGAATACAGACCATGAGGAAGAAATCTTAGGTTTACCAAACCACACTAACAGGTAATATGCTTTAATGGCAATAAGCCACAAAAAAAAAATGGGAATCTTCTATGAGCTACATGTGTTCAGAATCTTCAAAAGACAAGTAGTCATTTCTGTTCACAGGAAAATGCCTTATGACTTTGTGATGCAATTTGCAATAATTCTGTCAAAAATGAACTAGTTTGTCATTTAACCCATTAGTCTCAGCAACTAAGCAAACTCATGGTGTCTGTGCAAAGTTTTTCCTCCGTTATGACCTAATGTTCAACTTTATTCCAACATTGAGTTTTATTAGCTGGATTCATTGTGAACGGACATGGTCTTATTTTTATTTTTTTTATGGTTTTATTTTTAATAGCGCTTTATTTGATACAGCCACAAATGCTGTGAATGGTTCCATTTGGACCCGACTATTTTGTTAGTCATTCATATCTGTTGTCACACAAAGACGGTATTTGTTATTGTTGAAAAGTTAAAGAAACCGATTATATTCCTTGGTGGCACGGTGGTTAGCATTGCTGCCTCACAGCAAGAAGGTCATGGGTTAGAATCCGGCCTGGGGCCTTTCTGTGTGGAGTTTGCATATTCTCCCCGTGTTCGCGTGGGTTTTCTCCGGGTACTCCGGTTTCCTCCCACAGTCCAAAGACATGCATGTCAGGTTAATTGGAAATACTAAATTGCCCAAAGGTATGAGTGTGAGAGTGAATGGTCTGTGAATGGTGTGTGGGATAGGCTCCCGCTCGCCCCATGACCCTAGTGAGGAATAAGCGGGTATAGAAGATGAATGAATGAATGAATATTCCTTCAACAAAATTTTTGACTGCGACAGGCTATTTTGCCTGCGCTGTACTGTACATGTGAAAAAAAGTAATACCGAAATATGGGATTCATTGTAAACTGACATGGCCTAGTTTTATTTTTCATTACATTTTATTTATATAGGGTTGCTACAGATGCTGTGAACGGGTTTGAAACTGCATATTTTATTTTTCATGTCTGTTGTCACACAATGCCGGCATTTGTTCTTGAAGAAAATAAAACGACGCATTTCATGAGTCAAGTGTTATTGTGCATGTGGGGGGAAAAAAAACCAGAGTAAAAACGAAAAGTTAAATAAGAGCGTGAAAATAGACTAGACAGGCCGGTCGGCAGCGACTGCATAGGTGTAGTGCCCTAAAGCCCGCTTCTCCCCCTTTTTACACATTATTCGGCCAATACTGTCACCATGGCAACCAAAATCGATAGGTGATATCAGTGAAGTAATACCACATGCCAATACCAAATATGAAAGAAATCGGTCAAAAACTGCAGCCTGTACTGCATCCACAAGAAAATCTCTATGTTTTGCCACTAATGTGCGAATTATGCAGCCAATACTGTCGCCATGGAAAACAAAATCGATAGGTCTCATTAGTGAAGTATAACACAAGTACATACCGAATATGAAATCTATTGGTCAAAAATTGCAGCCTGTACTGCGTCCAAAAGGAAATCTCTACGTTTCGTCACTAATTTGCATATTTTTTAACCAATACTGTCGCCACGGCAACAAAAAACGATAGGTGTTCGTCAGCGAAGTGTAACACATGTCCATACCAAATATGAAAGTAATCAGTAAAAAAAATTACAGCCTGTAGAGCGTCCACAAGAAAGTGTCTACAGCGGCGGAGACGACACACAAATCCATAGTAGCCGCCCGACTTCTTCCAGGGGCTACAATGAATCAAACAAATTGGTGAAAGCAGAGATTTGAGTTTGCCCCCTTCTTGCATTGAGAGACAGTGCAGCTGACTCGCTGCGCCAGCTGACTTTCTGTCCCATGGGAGGAACACATAATGCAACACGCTTGTCAGTAAATCATTCCAAACAAAATTATTTTAATCTGCTTTTGGGGTTGTTTCAATCAATATTAGACGGAGAAATGCTACAGCAGATATCAAAAAATACAGAGAGAAACACTTCTTCCATTATCACATTTTCTGATTTAATTAAATGTTCCGTGGGACAGATAGAAAGCCTTGGCAGGCCGGGTGTGGCCCGCAGGCCGCCAGTTGATGATCCAGGCTTTATATAAATGTTTTTCTCAAAGTATGAAGAAAAAAAATATCCAGAGTAAAATCCACAGTTGTTCATATAGATACAGTACAATGGATTGATGCCAGCAATATGCCAACAAGGCTTGCATATAGTCCATTCATAGCTTCAAGCTACATACTGTTCCTGATATAAACCCCAAGACCTCCTAAATTACATTCCTTGTACTTGATGAAATTAAGTTCCTCACTATATCTGGACCACGCTCAGATCTTTCCTATCACCCTTAAGTAGGACACTGAGGAAGTCCCTTCTCAAATTTCTGAAAGCAGATGCACATACCTCCCCCAAACCAACCGTAAATACTCCTTTAGCAGCCATGGCCTTCCTTAGTTTTATTTCTCTAACTACTAAATCCACTCACAAAAAAAAAAAAAAATCCACTCAGAAGAAAGACATTTTTTTCTGGTGTTTTCAGATGAGATTTCAAGAAATGCAAAACTTCCCTCCCCTGGTGTTCTGAATGGATGGCAGATTCTTCAGTAATGTTACAAATGCCAAGCAGTGAAGCCAAGGAGACATTGCACCACAGCGTGATCGAGAATGAGTGCGCAAGGGTACACCCTTCTCCACGAGCCCTTACGTGCATGCAGGAGAGGCGGCAGTGGGCATGTCAGTGCAGCGACACTATAAGAGTCATCATGCCATAGCAGAACTTACTTTGCTCTCCCCCTCAATGACAATGACAGGTACTTGGGTAGATGGCCAGCGGTGTTTGGCAGGGAGCGGCTTGTCACAGTTCCACAAGACGACAATCTAAAAAGTTCCAGAGATGGGGGGGAAGAGTGAGAGAGAGAAGTTTTAAGTTTTACTAGACCACAGTACTCACTCGAGCATCTTTGATTTTAAAACTGCCGTTAAGTTCAACAAAGCGCTCAAATCAAGTCAGCAGAATGAATGACATGCTCACTGGCATCGAACACAGGCCCTTTTGCCAGCATTAATAACTCTGTAGCGCATCTTCCAACCACTGGATGAATCATCAATCGGGAATCAGGGCTGTCTGTCCTTTCACTGAATGACTCACTCGGTGATGAGCCATTACACAGGGAGAAGTTCTGATTTTACCCACGATTCATTACTAATTATTCCCACCAATCCAAACCCACACACCTGGGCACAGTACTGTGACTTGGCAACAGCAACCAGTAGTTTGATTATGGGCTGGGACTGGGAGACTAGGGGTGTGACTGCGTGGATGACTGCTGTGAACTTTGGATATGGTTTGATACCTGTGCATGGGAAAAAAAGATTTAAAAAAAAAAAATCATTATCATATTCACTTGATAATCAAGATCATGCGTATATTCCTGAACAAAACAAATCATAGTTCATAACCCATCTGATCATTCAAGTTGATTAGGATCAGATATACTATAAGCAAGGTTTATATATGATAATAGACAATAAATGCAAAAAAAAAAAAGTCCAACACTCACCCATCTGTGCGTAGAAGAAAGGGAAGTCGCCGAGGTACGAAGAGTATTGAGGAGGGACGAAGAGGCCTCCAGGCAGGCTGTTCCACATCACACTGCTCCGGGACATGTGCCGAAACAACCGGTCCTGGATGATCTGTGTGAGAGAGAGAAAGAGAGAGAGAGAGAACCAGTGTGACCTATAGCCTCCCCACTCTTAATTCTTCCTTTTTCTCCCTTCATACCAGCAATCTCTTGCATGCACAACTAAAACAACAGGATTCCAGCAGTTAGTGTCTGCAGCCCAAATAATAATTCCTCATATTGTTACACAGATGGTGGCTGCCTAAATATGTGAAAGTCATCCAAAGATCTGAAACTCATTTTTCTGCACTGCGCTGTGCAAAGAGGGCTATTAAATAACAGAAAGGTTGAAATTGAAAAATGGCATAACTCGTGCCAAGAACCTTGCCTGAATGGGGTAATAAGATGAAATCAGCTTTACGCTAGTGCTGTACCTTCGAAAATATAAAAATTCCGCTCTAACAGTGGAGAACTCAAATAAAAAGTGAGAAATCTAGAGCTCTCGTGAAGACACACAAAGTTTTATATCGAATACCTGACCAACCCAATGAGAATGAATGCTTGATCATTTCAAATGCCATTATGTATTCACAACAAACATCACACAAAATCCATGAGTTAAGTTGCAGAGCTTCACAGAAAGTCATGGCTTTCAAAGGTGAACTGCATAGGAACTGCAGTGTTGACGAATAATAAAGCACAAAGCATTTTAAATCAGGAACCCATCCATACATTCATCATCTAACCCAGTAGTTCTCAAACTCACATTATATATGCAGGTTTTCATTGCAACCAGAACTGCAATCGCTGAATTCTATTTAGCTGTTCATTTGTCTTAGTAGCATTTGATTTTTTTACCCTCTGACTTCACATAATGTGGGAAATAGCAGAGTCTGCCATGGGGAATGAAGGCTCCATGTCCATATTGTGTTTATAATGCCGCATTGCAAGTAATTGCACAAAGTTTAAAATATTTACTGATCCAAACTGGATTTAATCAGAAAGCATGGCTTACAGGATACCCCCTGCAACAACAAGTATTCGGGCAGTACCACAGTCAATAGACTTCCCAGCAAGAAAAAAAATTTTCAAAATCGGATGAGTAGGTTATGAGATCTAGGTCCGGACGCACAGATGCACGCGCACACACACAGACACGCACACACACACAGACACGCACACACACACACACAGACATGCACGCACGCACACACGGACTGACAAAGCAAATCCAGTATACCCCCCTAAACTTCATTGCGAGGGTTATAATAATACCAATGTTCATTAATGAGCTCCGATAGGTTGATGCACACAAGTTCAAAAAAATTTTTTTCCCACAATATTAATGCAAAGCAGAAGCGAGTCATTGTTATATCCGTTGGCATCTTCATTATCTAATACATCGTTAGATTTAGTGACAATGCATTAATTATAAAAATTACTAGCTCACTAATTTTTAAAATTTATTGGTATATTTTTGTTTTATTTTCTCTTTTTATTCAGCTGTTGTCCATATAGCATGATATGAGTTATCAAAGCAAGCATAGCAATTTTCGACAATGTTGCTTGAAAGCGTAACGAAGAGAAATGATCTACTCATTAAAATTCTAGGGTTGCCTTTGTGGTTGGAACAAAAAACAGCAGACAGAGTGGTCCCCCAGGACCGAGTTTGAGAAGCACTGATCTAACCCACCAATTCTCTGTCGAAGGGGGGGTTTGAAGCCTATCCCAGCATATAATGGGCGAGAGGTAGGAATGCACCCAAGAAAGTGCGTTTCATTTGGTGACATCACTCCAAACACATCGTCCCCAGCACATGGACGAGGCAAGCATGGTCAGGCACTATAAATCACAGGGAGCTGCCTGAGAGGACTGTCCAGAAAGGTTAATAGGATCTCTCAACTGAAACAGATTATCAGAAGAATATCACCCAAATACCTGAAATGTAAAAATGACAACAAAAAAATAAAACTAGAAGTATACTGTATTATTGTCCTGTGAACATCTAGACCTGTGTCTGGTACTCTTTTTTTGCAGCTCTTATACAGTGATGTGTGGGTTCTTCTGAGCATCTCACCAGATCTCGGGCTATTCTATCTGAAATTTTTCTCGGTCTTCCAGATCTTGCCTTGACTTAAATTGTTCCATTTATTTTCCATTTTCTCATGATGTTTCTGACAGTAGAAATAGGTAGTTTGAAACTTTGCGAGAGTTTTTTGTAGCCCTCTCCTTGTTAGTGGAAGTGAATCATCTTGATTTTGACATCCTTGGACAACTGTTTAGAGGAATCCATGGTTTTGAACAGCAGACACAACAGCCACCACAGTCGGATACCGTAGAAGGCATGGAGTTACTTCAGAATATATAGTTCAACCCTGGAATTATATTCACCTGACTCATTGAAGCCCTAACGAGTAAATCACTTGGGTCTGGGCCTTCGTAACAATCTTCTTAAAAGGTAACAAAACACAATCCAAAAGGTTTCCCAAACTTCTTCACAGGGCCCTTTTCCTCTCTTATCATTTAAGAATTAAAATAAAAAGAAACCTAGCTTTTAAATTTGCTGAAAGGTGTCATGTTTAACTTTGTAGAATTTAGTGTTCAGGTTTGCTTTCAATAACTAGGAGATTAATTGTAACAAACATTTAAACCAGAGGTCCCCAAATTTCTGCACCCCACTGTAAAACCTTGCCATTCCTGAATGTACTTCAATTGTGTGAAAATAAGTGCTTCTGCAGTTTTCTTGAAAGTGAGTGTGGAAAATTGGCTGAAATAATGTTTTTCCCGCATCACTGTTCCTAACATTTTAAAATCGCAGGCAACGTTTTTATCCAAATCATCTAGTCAAACTGACACCTTGATACACATCCCACATCTCGCAAGTTAACAGCAAAAACTACATTTACACATTCAGCACTTCTCAAAATCTAATTCTGTCATTATAAAATGTTAATGACTTTGGCTCTCAAACAGACCGTAAAGGGAACAAGAAATCATTATAAAACCAAACTCACCACTTTAATTAATGCTGAGCCATGCAATATAATGCAGAAGAACATAAATAAAGCAGAACAGCATTACTGAAATAAAATGTGTCCCATTCTGCAAGACATCACGCCGTTTACAGCAATAATGTTTGCATTCAACATCCTTATCTTTTATAAGAAGAAGAGTTTCCTGGTTTTCCTGTATAAAACCAAAAGCTTTTGTACGTCAACAATTTCAAAATAGATAGTATGTCAAGAGCAGCAGCACGCAATAGCCAGCACTGCAGGAATTTCCCCAGATGCAGAATATGAAGAAAATAATGCTGAGGGAGGAGACGCGGGCGGCAAAGGTAGGTTGATTTCTTGTTCCGTTTGGAAGGGGGGAAAAAAAATCTCAGCTGATCAATAAAAACACACAACGGCACATCAATCGTATCAACTGAGTCGCTGAATAAAATGGGAAGGTTAGGTGTGATCTGGGTCGCATGCTTCCCGTCTCCTGAAGAAACAGCGTGTCGTTTCTGTTTAACGGTGCTGAGAACACTTTATTTTTCCCAAAAGCAAACGAAAATCTTGCATGGAAATGAATCAGCCAAATGAGCAGATCGATTGATTGAATTATAAAGATTCATTGACAAATAAAAAGTCATTAGGTGCTGCCCTATATTACAGCAATATCGATCCTGATTAAGCCCAGCCTGCTTTGGCCAATGGTGCGAAACACTCAATAACTCAACCTGATGGACAGCAGGAAACAAATTAGTTGACTGTCCACATCTACATTTCCTTACAATGCTCTTGACAGAATTACCCCTCTTAAATTTTCTAGTTTTCAAGAGTGGTTACATGAGGTATTACATTCTGAGATCATATCAATGTCACCAACGTATTACCTAAGCACAATATGTGTAGTAACATTGGACAGCTCCATTAACAGTTGCAGAGCCATTTCCTATAAAAGACGATCCAAGCACGTAATCATGCATTCCAACCTTTAGATGCAGAAGAGCCTTCAAATCACTAGCATCAGAGAGCCTACTGGCTTGCTCAACGCTTCAGCTTTCACTTTATCCCTGTCACATGCCTAAATTTACATTATTTACAGCAAATGAGGTAAAATCAACTCCAAAGACACAAGGTAAAATGATACATTCAAACATAAAGAAAGGAAGAGTGGTGATTTTTGATCCAAATAACTAATAATCAAGCAAATTAAATGCCGGCACAAACTAGACAGTCCGGTCAGATGCGACCTTCCCTTTATTGTGCATTATATGGACAATGCTGTCACCATGGCAACCAAAAAAAGATATGAATCATAAGTGAAGTTTCACACATCAATTCCAAATACGAAAGCAAACGGTCAGAAATTGCAGCCTGTACTGCGTCCACAAGGAAATCTCCATGTTTTGCCACAAATTTGCGTATTATTCAGCCAATACTGTCGCCATGGAAACCAAAACTGATAGGTGTCATAAGTGAAATATTACACATGTCCAAACGAAATATGAAAGTAATCGGTTAAAAATTGCAGCCTGTACAACGTCCACAAGGAAGCGTGTATGTTTCAGCACAAATTTGTTCATTATTCTGGCAATACTGTCGCCATGGCAACCAAAATAGATAGGTGTCATACGTGAAGTTGAACACACATCAATACCAAATATGAACATAATCAGTCAAAAATTGCAGCCAGTACTGTGTCCACATTGAAATCTCCATGCTTTGCCACTAATTTGCATATTATTCACCATGACAACCACAATCAATAGGTGTCGTAAGTGAAGTATATCACATGTCCATACCTAAAATGAAAGTAATAAGTAAAAAATTACATCCTGTAGAGCGTCCAAAAGGAATAATCTACGGACGTGGACATGGAGGCGGCGGCGGAGACGACAAGCGTGAATCGGGGGCTACAATAATACAACAGCTCAATGAAGAATTTGGGAGGCATTTTTATTCAAACCAAAGTTGGCTAACATTTTAACAGGAACCAATAGCTATAAGCATTATGCTCATTATTATAAGTATTATACAAACTCAAGCAACCTCCAAGTACCATGGAGCAGCTGGGAAGGGGGTTGGGGCTCAGGTGGGTCTGTCTGCATGACCAATAGCAAATTATAATATTACGCAGTTGATACAGTATATTTGGCTTGCCACTCCTGAAAATGATTCCGGCGCCCCTTGATTGGTTAGCCTCAAGCATCATACGCACTCACCTCCAGAGTAGTCAATACAATCTTCTCCACTGAAGAAAAATAGGCCTCCCACAGGAACTGTGTCTGCTGCCGCATAGATAAGATTTTGTCCGGATGGATGGACCGTACGGTTGATGGGATCTGTCAGGAGATGGGGCAGGAGCGAATGTAATATCCAAAATAATGTGATCATAGATTAAAGAGCAGGAATCTAAAGCACTAAACAAAGAGATCAGCTATCAACTAATCGAAGGTGAATGGATCAAGCGAACAGTAGATTGTTTCTCTTTTTGAACAAATCACAAATAAATCATGTGCATGTCTTGGATGGGTCAGCTGATACCAAAAAGTTTTGAGGGCAGCACGTAGTAGCAAAAAAACTCATGAGAAAAGTAGCAGTAGGGATGACGGATAACAAAAGGATCATAATGATCTCAAATAGATAAGCACTAGCTGATAAACTAAGATAATGGTTATGGAAAGACCAGACACAATGCCGATGCAGTAGAGATGAGACATTTGATATGCCACTTACGCTGTGAATGAAATTAATTTCATTTTGGAAATGTCATCCAATCATTATAGCAACACTTTTTATTTATTACCAATGAATTATTAATTTATGCGACCAGTAGTCAAGTTTGACTTTGAGTTGCAGCTGAAGTATAGACTCATGCACTTTGCTTCATAATAAAAGACACAACCTGAATGACCAAACGAATTGCGACATAGCAATATGAATTGCCTAATAAATCGAGTTAAAATGTCACTTGTAGAATCTAATGAAGTAGATATCTGCACTCATTTACTTCCAAAAATTTGAAATCCCAGCGTGACGTGAATTTGGGCGAAAATGGAAATGGAAACGACTATATTGGCCAACATTGCCAGCCAAACATCAATTATTAATATCGGCTGAGGAATTTCTTCTTCTTGCATCACTTAAGGATACTATGACAATATTGATCTTTTCTAGGAAAACCAAAAAAAGGAAAATGGTACAGGTTCTGTCATAAAGGAGTAAATGAACAGATGACATGTTTAAGGAACAAGAGCAATCAAAGCGGTCCTAAAACCAGCATTACCAGGCCTCCACAACAAACAGGCTAATACTAACACACAGTCGGAGGGTAGAACTGCTTTTTCCATGAAGGGATCAGATCTACATTCACTTCACCATTGCACTATTGCAGACATGCTGGCAAGAATCGGTGCCTCTGTTGTTGCCTTTTCCCAGAGCTTCAAAGGCTGTATCATTATGCCCAGTGATCAGGCTCTACCACCACACAGGCAGGTTTGTACTCGGTGAGACACGAAAGGCACTGTCAGGTTGGCGAGCAAGCACAAGTGTGTGTGTGTGCGCGTGCGCGTGTGTGTGTGTGTGTATATAGATGTAAGCACTTTTACAGGAGGTAAAGCTCAGTACAGGAACATCAATAAAAAATGTTTCCAGATTTCAAGTTTGGACTATTGTATTCTGCCTTCCTCCTCTGTGTAATTACTGCATCCATCCTGTTTAGGGCTGTCTAGCTGGAGAAAAGCCAATTAACATTTCTGTGATTTGGCAGTGATTTTTCATTGTTCTACTTGAAGGAGGGAGAAGTTAGCCTGTGACTATGACTCATGAAGCAAAGCTAGTTTTTCCTCCTTTGTTTGAATAGGGAAACTATGCGGGAACTTCGGAAAAAGATTGACAATCTAATAGATAAGATGCAAGCCGGTCCCTATAATAGGGCTGAATCAGATTCTTTACCGGGTGAATTCGGGCAAACCAGAGACAGGAAGAAAATTCTGCCTTGTGAAATTGGCCATTCCTTCAGCCAGAGCTGTCCCTCTGGAGGACTAGCCAGGCGATGCCAGAGAATGGGAAAGGATGGGTATTTGTGGGGGGCTTGGTGCTTGGGAGATCAAACTGGAGCAAGAGGGTCTTTCGTGCTCTGAACTCGGTATTTGTTATTTGTCACTCTCCTTCCTGGAAATGAGACGGATTTCAAGGAAACTGCGAAGAACAGATCGGTTTCCTCAGGTTGCTGAGAACAGAGGGCATGTCAAAATCGAGATTTAAGCAGAAAAACAATCTGCTCTCAAAGGATATTCCTGCTCAGTAAGGAGATAAAATGAGGGGCGTACGATTGTGGGAGAGGTAGTGGGGTGCGTGCCGTACCTGCAGGAGCAACCGTTCATCACCGATCACAGCGGCGGTGTTCCAGTTGATGATCTCAGAGAAAGGGAGCTCCCAACCATTACTGAGCATGACCGGAACACAGGCAGCCTGCAAAATGTGCGTCACACACACACACACACACACACACACACACAAAATCAGCTCAGTAAGGAGCATGCACAGTAATAACATGGCAATGGATTCCCTAAAAAAAAAAAAAAAAAAAAAACACATACCCAGGCATGAGGCTACGACCGGCCACATACATCATGTTGCACATACATGATTCTTACATTAATGAAGCGCTATTGACAACCATCAACTATTACCCAAAAACAAAATAACTGGTCTTCAATTCTTTGGCACCAAAGAATAACGCCATTAACAAAAAGCGCACACTCACAGACATGTCATACACTAGGAATAGCAACATTATATATTCCGTCTACAGCAAAGTGGCTCACACAAAACAAAAATTAAATGAAAGGTTATTCATACAATAACGACTTGCTGAAATCGTGCAAAGATCTCTGAAACAGAATGAAAAGAATGGAGTTGGTTTCAGGTCTCCAGCTGTAATAGTAGCCAAGATAAGGAACCAAAGCGTTGTTTTAATGTTTTCGGTGACCTTGATCATTGACCTAAAAAAATGCATAGCCTTCTGGCGACAAAACTCCTCTATCAAATGGAGAATTTTCATGAACATAACCGATATGGAAAGGGAAAAAAAGAATGTTACTAACAAACAGACAGACAAACCAACAAACATACAACCAGACTATTAATACAACTGACTAACATAATTGCCAAAATTGTAGATTTCGGCAAGTAATAAATAGTAGGTTGAACAGGGGGAGGAAATGACATCTGATCTCCCTCAAAACTGCTTACTGGCGAGCTGTCGGGAACACTCCATTAAGACCGAAAACAGCAAAAGAGCGTAAAAAATGCTGTCATGTTCTGAACACGGCTGAGACAACAGCCTGCGTTCGTTTGTTTGTTTACTGGGTTGCTTGCACAGGCACACGTACAGTACACAGGAGAGGATTACAGTCACTTGGCTTCAAACCCTGACTAGAGTGCTCCGTTGCTAATCCATTAAAGTGGTGCCATTCTGTGATTAGATGCTGCCATTTGTCCCCTGTCATTCATCCAAGCTGCAATCAGGGCATCCACTGCACCCACCCACACACTGAAGGAGAGATTTCAAGACCCTAACCGGGAACCTGCATTAGCACCAGAGGCCAGCAAACGGGCTAACTCCACAGACCAGCTAAACAGCTCCAGCTGTATCAACATGGTGATGTACAGTACTGTGCAAAAGTCTTAGGCACGTTTTAAGAAATTTCATAAGGCAGATATGCTTGCAAAAATAATAAAATTAAAAGTTTCTAGTGACTGAGAAATGTACTATACAGAGATAAAAAATGTTAAAAACTATATCAAACCAATAAGTGTGACTACGCTTTACCCGAAAATTTAAGACACTGTCCTGATGTGCCTAAGATGTAAAAAAAATGTAGGGTGCCTAAGACTCTTGTACTGTAGCTCTGAAGGCACTTTAAAGCAAATGGCGCACAGGCCAATCTTTCCCCTTCACTTGGTACAAACTGTATTAGGAACCATGAATCATGAATCGCAAACTGGCTGTGATATCGATGTCCTTTTCCACTGCAACAGTATCAGAAGCACTGACGGTGGGATGCTGTTATATCTCAGAGTGTGTGCGTTTCGCGCATTATTAGTGAGCTGTGCGTTATTAGACTGGATAACAATCCGCAGCAACCTGCCCTTTAAAACCGCAGATAAGACGAGCAGTTTCTTGAATTGTATTGCGTGTAATATATACTGTAATGGGGCCCATTACTCATGGACTCATAAAGATGTCACATAAACACTGCACAGGCACAAGTGCCGGCCACTACCTGAGGGGGCAGGAAAATTCTTTAAGTGTGTAAGAGCCCTTGCTCACGGGGGAAACCATATAGTTTGAATGTTTCCGTGTAGGACCCCCCCCCCCCCCGAAAACAAAAAAAAAAACATAAAATCGAACACAGTAGCAAAATATGGCACAATTTTCATGTGTTCTCTTTCACCAGCCAGCAGAATAAAGGACAACAGAGCTTTTTTGGTTGATTTATACTAATGTTCTCCATGGTACCGAATCCCTGACGGGATAATATTTGTTTAGGCATATGAAATATTTGAGGAGGACGAGTAAAGGGCACTTGACTGGAACAGGGAGGCGCCGTTCTGAAGTAACAGTGAGGTGTAAAGAGTACAGCAACCACCAGGCTGAGGCTCTTTAACCCTATAGCAGCAAATACAGAAATGAGGGACTGTAAGAGAGGTTAGCATCAGAAATAAGACAAGCCTGTGTGACAAATTAAAAGCAATGATATATGCATCATTTATGTAATGCATTATACAGTCACTCGTGGCATTTAACAATCTTCTAAAAGCATGGGCTCTCTTTGCATCGGTGAGCTACCAGAATGTACATGATGTGGGAATGCACGAGTCTGTGTGCGCGCGCATGTGTGTGTGTGTGTGTGTGTGTGTGTGTGGGAGTGTGAGCGTGCCTGCGAACGCTCACCTGCAGAGCCTCCAGGAAGCGGAATGAGCCAAGGCGTCGGCCGCGTGGCACCAGGCAGAAGGTGGAGTTGTGCAGCATCTCTCTGTAGTCGAACCTGCGACAACAGACAAGGCAGACAGCATGAGCTCAGCGGTGCTTCTGGAACATCCCGCCAAGGCTAAAGAGAACCCAGAAGAATCAGGCTAGTGACAGAAACCTCCATCTGCCGAACCGTCAACAACTTCAGCCCCAGGTGTGACAGCTGTGTCGGCAACTGTGAATACCGAATTCCTTCTGTCTCGCCTTTTCTTTCCCTCACTGACCCCCCCCCACTGCTCTCCCTCTCAGTCGCGCTCATTTGCTCAGGATGCAGGATCGTCTAATACACAAAGTTAACCCCTTTGCGCAGAATACAAATAAAGTCAAATTTTTCCTGCTATGCATGAGCCTATTTAGGCTTTATAATTCAGTATTTGTGTCTACACATTTGTGTAGAAAATTATTCCAGGTGAAGCAAGACATTTGCAAATTCAATTACGGAACCATTTAGAAATTAAATTTCAGAATTTAAGGATGCCAGCGTCGATATCTGCGCCCAGGGTTAATGAGATGAGAGCAAAGACACCCGCCTAAGCCCTCAGGCTGACTCAGCTGAGGCCACAGGCAAGGTAATCACATATGCAGAGGCGAGAAAATTTGAACAGAATTTAAACAAAATTAATTCATCCCCATAATTCAGACCAGGGTGCTTGAATCTTATCTTCATGGGCTCCTTTTAAAATACAATTTGAATGTCCACCTTTCGCGAAGCAGGACATGGAAATGGGTTCCATCTCTGCACTCAGGATACGGTAAACGCCAAACCCATCGTGAAGTCATTCCCCATCACTGCAGCCATTAACCCCATTACAACCTCAATAAGCAGTGCACCTCATTACCAATGTATAGCCCAGAATCCTAGTTCAATTATACTCCATTTCCAGTATTGAATCAGGCTTGTTAATAATGCTCCCCGTGATGGTCCGATTGGAGCCGGCTGGCCCCGCACTCCCCTGCTCTCAGCTCCTCTCCAGGGCTCTGAGCCAGCTCACCGCTACATCAGGAGGTCGGGCAGTACATTAGACGCCAGGGTAAGTGTGCTGAGGAAATGTTTCTTAGCTTGCATTTTTCATCATGTTGATACACTGGATCTTTATTAGACATAGATCCTGTATCAGCCGCACTTTTCGATCCTTAGACGGTTGGGGATGGGGCTAGACTTGACACTAGAAAAATTTGTGATAAGAATATACCAGAAGATTATACAAAAACAGAAAGCATTTCTGGTTCTCAACTTTAAATAGTAGATCCTAACAAAATATTATATGTATGCGAAGGCTGAGAAGGCGATCCTGCGAATCCAGTTTGGGATATTCCCCCAAAAATAATGTGTTCGCTTTAGCATCTTCAATACTCATGAACACTGGCATCCCTGAAAAGACTTTTTTTGTTTAAGTAGAGGATGACAGGGCTGGGAGACAGATGTAAGGACACATCTAGTGCAGAGCTAAATCGTGCATCGAATCACACACAGTTTCCTGTGCAGTACTGTTCGTACCCATCTAATACAAAAGCGCTTTAGTTGACAGCAATCATGTGAAGCGGAGGTGAATCAGAATACAGCATGTACGGAACATCATTTGAGTACTTCTGCAAATTGTTTTGGGTGCGTCATGTGATGTTGAAACCCTACAGACCCCAATCCTGTTCCGACAATTCAAAGACAACTCCCAAAAATGTGTGTAATTAAAACAAGTAGAAACTCACACTGACATAATGGGCTCACACACAGTGTACAGACACTGCTCATTATCCAGTAGCAGCAATTACAAGCACCTTTGGCCACTTAACACTCAGTCACAGCTAAGCTTCAAGTCTTTGTATGAAGAGTGTCACTGCCGAGATTAACATGAATCCGATTTCCAGACACATCATGCATTTCTCATCAGTCAGGTTAACTGAATGCAAATTCAGCGTAGAGGGAGTCTTCAGTCAATTTACATAGACTGTTCAGCGGTTAATATGCAGCCGACAGAAGCATTTCCTTTTCAGGTTTATGCAAATGCCTTCAGCACTTTTCCTGTATTGCCGGAATGTGAAACAATCTGACCTCTGGACCCACAACCAAATGTAGTTTCTCTTTACAACGAAGCCACATGAGGTACATTTGGCAGAGCGACCAGATATAGGACAGTTTCACATTCAGATGACTGTTCATGCTAGACCCAGGAGAAAGGAGCTGATCGGCTGTGATCTTTTCAAAAAACCTAACTCTGTGCCACTGAGCATCACAGATAGTGTAGAGCCAGGAGTTGCAGATTCCTCAAACATCAGCCTCCTGAAAACTTCCATCCAATAGGGTCAGTTAAAGTGTAAATTAAGAAAAATGATGGTACAGCAAACCATGCTAGTGAATTAAGTTCTACTCTGTCACACCCAACAAAACCCATCAACAGCCCAACACAAAAATCTTTCACCAAGTCTACAACAAAAATATGCACTGTAAAATGTTTTATTTTTCTTAAATCCACACAGGAATGAAACTTTAATGATTCACCTGCACAGTATGCATCATTGTCAATCATTCAATATTTATACAGCAGGCAATCGTATGAAGAAATTCAAATAAATCAATTCAAGTATTCAGGGGCAGAAACCCAGCATGACGTAAGGCCGCCGTCTCAACCTCCAGCTTCAAAATGCCACAGCTTTACCCACGAGGATTTCTCTGATCTTCATGCGTTATACAGCAATATTTTAACGTTTGCACTCTTAATGATCTCAGCCTTCAACCCACCCAGCAAATTCTGATTTACTACCACGTCTCTTCCGGATAACTTCATGCATAACACTGCTTTATTGTGAATAGTGCAGGCCATTATATGATTTATGAATCAACCCTGCCAATATATAAACATGTGAAAAAAAATAACGGTCTAATCCTTGAGAAATCTTCAGGACCTCTGCATTTTCTTTTCAACGACAAAAGGCACTATAAGAGCCAGCGATCCATAATTACTGAAGAGACCAATGACTTGCTGTCACCCACTGATAGCGCAGAGCAAAATGCCACACTTTATCAAAGCAGCTCAGAGCTCAGGCTCATCTGCTGTGCCTTGTCAGGACAGGAAGATAAATCTCAGGCAGGAAAGATCCCTTCTCCTCCATGTAAATGGTTGTGCTACAAGGCGGCGAGCACACTCCTACCAAATCAGTCAGTTGCTCGGTGTGGGTGACACGCCTTTTTGGAGGCACTCGGATGCAGACAAAGGATGCGTAAGCAGGTTTTCGCCATGTCAACTGCGCAGTTCTCAATTACCATGAGGTAAAGCACGTCAAGAGGGGACCATGGGCCCGATTTTTCCTGCATGCGCTGCATCTGCTGATAAACGACGCCCGATCACAATGCCCATTTCCATTTTCCTCCCCCCCGCAAAGACTAACTTGGGTTTTTTCTCACGTGCTGCACGTAACTGGGCAGAGAGATGAATATCAATGATGTAGTTAAAATTGCAAGGGGTGTTTTACATGTAAGTTAGATGACACCAATGAATGCGTTATTTAAATGAGGATGTGCTATGCAAATTTGAGTCACAGCCTATTCATAATTTGACCAGAAGGTGAACAAAATAACCCTGACATATTTCAAAGAACTAATATACACTGCAATTCCAAAAAAGTTGGGATGCTGTGTAAATTGTAAATAAAAACAGAATGCAATGATTTGCAAATCTCATAAATCCACATTTTATTTACAATAGAAAACAGACAACATATCAGATGTTGAGACATTTTACCATTTCATGAAAAATATTAGCAGATTTTGAATTTGATGGCAGCAAAACATCTCAAAAAAGTCGGGAGAGAGGCAACAAAAGGCCAGAAAAGTAGAACAAATAAAACAAGTGTTGCCACTAAACAAGGCCATGTCCCCCGCCAGGTGAGGTTGGCGTGTCACACTAATACACATTGAAGCCAAAGATGAATGAAATTGGTCAAACTGTTCTTGAGATATTGCGTTCACAACAAATGGGACGTGACGGACAGATGGACGGAGCTGAATACCATGTTCCCTGCTCTGCTCGCGACCGTGGCAGCGGGGGACAAAAAACAAGTGGAGGAGAATTTTCAACTACAAATTACATTAACTGGCAACAGGTCAGTAACATGACTAGGCAAAAAAAAGCATTTTTGAGAGTGTCTTAGACCAAAGATAGACAGAGATTCACCAATTTGAGAAAAACTGCAGAAAAATTGTGGAACAATTTCAGAATAATGTCTAATCTGTAAAATTGCGAAGACTTTGAATCTGCAGGACATAATAGGGTCATTCCATGCCAAATGACCCCCCCCCCAAAAAAAAGGATTCTACACCTGACTTGTATTGATTTTCTTTAAATTTGGTTTGTAAGTTGGCCATGGCCCCAAACGCTCAAATCTCAAATTTCAACTTAATCGGGCCATCCAGAGCAAAGTTAAGGCTTTTTGTTTTTTTCGATATGTCACGAAAAATGGCCATGGCCGACTGATTTTGACTAACAAGGTATTCTTGGAAAGGAAGTCACACAAGCATTCCATATCAGCCATTTTTAAACTCACTCTGGTAACTCTGGGTGTCATGAATAATTGACCTATATTTTGACCTATATTTTTACCTTGAGGGTCACGTGACCTTGATTTTTTTAAACACCAAACTGTACCCTGATGAGGTATTTACAACATACCAAAAACTTGAAAACACATTAATTTTTGTTTTTCAGCAATATCCAATTAAATCTGGTAAACACTTGCAAAAATTCAAGTCTGTGTACACAAAATGTACACAAAATTTACTACGCACATACTTATCCCTACAATTGAGTTCTGTTAAATGTAGTCTTGTTCCATGCATGGTCATGTAATGTTTTTTCCTGATAGCTTGTACACTTTCAAGTAAAAATCAAATTTCACCATCAAAGTTGCTCCTGGAAGTGTAGTCCCATTTGGTTTCAGTTTATTCAGAATCAGAATTTGCCAAACTGGGCAGACTTTTGACATTTTCAGCAAGTCACTGCAGCTGAGAGTATATTGCATTGATGAGAATGATGTAAGTGATGGGGTGTCAATAACACACAGAATATCCACCTCAGGTAGCCAACAAATGTCATTCTGTGATGGCCAGTGTTTTGATTGATTTGTCTCCTAATACAAACAAACTGTAAACACGATTAATTGAAGGAGGACATCCTGAATAAAATGAAGATACACATGTACTTACATTTTTAATGCTCTCAGCTGTTTACAAATACTAAAAATGGAAATTGAGAGTTGAAGTTCCTTTTTCTAACTTCTTAAGCATGCTGTGATTACTAACTATAGAGGACCACCACTTCCTAGTCCCAGTGCATCGCTAATTGGACAAGAATTCGCAGAAAATGGCTGGACAGATTAATTTTAAATTACTCTATAATTAAAAATAATATGTTTAAGCTTTTGATATGTTGTAGATACCTCATTAGGGTACATTTGGTGTAAAAAAAAATTCAAGGTTACGCGACCCTCGAGGTAAATTTTGAGGTCAAAATATAGGTCAATAATTCATCACACCGAGAGTTTCCAGAATGAGTTTAAAAATGGCAGATTTGAATGCTTGTGTGATTCCCTTTCCAACAATAACTTGTTTGTCAAAATCGGTCAAGTAGTTTTGGAGATATGGCCATTTGAATTTTGGTGGCCTCGGCTAGTTTTCGCAGAATATTGGAAAAGAAAAACAAAGGCCATAACTTTGCACTGGAAGGTCCAATTGAGCTGAAATTTGAGATTTTGGGGTTTGGGGTCACGAGCAATTCACATACAAATTTTGAGCTAATTTGGAAATGGTGAGGTTTAACTCATTGGGTAATTTGACAAGGAATGACCCAATATCATCAAAAGATTCAGAGAATCTGGAGAAATCTCATGAGGGACAAGGCTGAAGGTCAATATTGGACGCTTTTGATCTTCGGGCCCTCAGGCGGCACTGCATTAAAAGCAGGCATGATTCTGCACTGGAATACACTGCATGGGCTCAGGAACACTTCAAGACATCATTGTCTGTGAACAAATGCAAGCTATCATGCAAAGAAGAAGCCATATGTGAACACAATCCAGAAATTCTGCCATCTTCTCTGGGCCAAAGTTCATTTAAAATGAACAGAGGCAGAATGGAAGACTGTTCTGTGGTTAGACAAATCAAACTTGGAAATTATTTTTGGAAACCACAGACGCTGCATTGTGTGGTCTAAAGAGGAGAGGGATCATCCAGTTTGTTATCAGCGCACAGTTCAAAAGCCTACATCTCTGATGGTATCGGGTTACATTACTGCTTATGGTGTGAGGAGCTTAGACATCAGGAAAGGCAGTATCAATGCTGAAAAGTATATAGAAGTTTAACAGCGACACATGCTTCCATCCAGCAGTCTCTTTAAGGGAAGGCCTTGCCTCACTGTTGGTATCATTCCTACTTCATGCCATCACATAGAGCTGGCATACCCGTATGCCTAAGCATACTCAGAAGAACCATTCCCATTAACACGGATAAGGTTGCAATGGTCCTTACACATAGTGTATGAAAAAAATCAGGTCCTACATGCCTGTCTACAGATAAGATTGTAAACCCACGCCTCAATGTGTGTGTGAGTGTCTCCATATGTTCTTGAACTTGCTCCACAGTGAGGACTAGAAAATGTCCCCCCCCCACAGAGTGGAGACATTATTGAAAAGTGAAGACATTTTTGCCAGTCCTTACAACTACAAAGGCAAATTGTGACTTCTTAGTCAACATAAGGGTGAGGATTTCGGTTAGACTTGAATTCCTAATTGTCCAGATTAGAGAATGGCTGTAGAGACACATGAAGAAAAAAAAGAAAAAAGAATGGAAGCCAATGTAATGTCCTCACAAGGATAAAAATACAAGGATGTGTGTGTAAAGGCAAATAGTGGGTAAATAGGGGGAACTTGCTGAAATAGCTCTTACTAGTTTTTAACCTGTTAACTTCACGGATAGCGATAAAAACGCGAACAAAATTCCTGATTGTACTAAAGACGTCCTTTCGCATTACTCTGGAAGGAAGAACGAGAATGGGAGTATTAACCGGAATTCTTCATCCACGACATGAAAGGAGCGGCGACTTCTGGAATTTGTTGTCTGTTCAAATTCTGTGGAACTTGTGAATACATCCCCCGGCGAATGGAAAAGGGAAGCAGAGTCATTTCCACAGCTATTCAAATGTGGTTTCCCCTGCTGTGCGTCACTCGACAGCGGCTATTCTCTAACAGCGAAGGAATGAAAGAAAATAGTATGATCAATAGGTAATTCCCCCCTGCTTTTACCACAGTTCTGCAGAAATTCAAGCTGATCAGGGTATACGTAGCTTAATGTTAAAAGAAAGTACCACATTACGCAAGTTCCTTAATAGGAGAACACTTGGGCTGCAAATAGTTTGCCTCAGAAGAGCCTCTTTCGGCAGGAAAAAAAAGCTGAAATGCATAGAAAATTAATCATATGGAGTACAACGTTCAAATCAATTTTCAGTTACACTGGAAAGCATGCGCGATATGCTGAATGCAATCTCTAATTAGGACAACTCACTGTCTTCAGAAAAACAGATGAGGGGAACCACACGCGAAACAACATTCAGATGATTGCTAGAGAAAGAGGGGGTGAACCGTGATGGTGAAACCCCTCGTGTTTCCGCTTAAGAACAGAAGGAGACATTTTTCTATGTGAGTAAAAAAGGGAGAGAGGAGGAAGAGAGCAGGATACGCATCCGTTTCACAGGTTCTGATGAACTGCTGGTGAAATCCTGTGACCCATCGTAACCAGCGCCTCAGGCAGATTTGAATAACTCTCCATAGCAACTGCAGGTGTACGTTTCCGTTGGACCAGCTTTACCTTCAGCAGGCTAGAGGAACACTATAAAACCTAAGCGAATATCAGGATGGTGATGCTCCATTTCAGATGCAGCGTTTCAATCTGTTACTCAATCCAAAACTAGCGAGAGAGGTTCAGTGGCCTGCGATTCTCCAGCATCTCTCCCTCATTTTCTAACGCACTGCTACCTACAGTTGTGTGAAAAAGTGTTTGCCCCGTTCATGATTTCTTACGTTTTTGCATGTTTGTCACACTTAAATGTTTCACATCATCAAACAAATATTAAATATTAGTCAAAGGCTACACAAGTTAACACAAAATGCATGACAAACATGCAAAAAAAAAAGAAATCATGAAGGGGGCAAACACTTTTTCACACAACTGTATAATGTAAAGGATCCAGTGAACAAAGTCAATTACTCTCGATTGGCAATTTAATCTGGAAATTTCATTAAAAACTCTTCCACCCCAAAACACCCAGTAAACAAACACACAAGAATCTCACAAAGCGAGTGAATTCATAATTTGGAATCGAACCCACCCTCTCTTATACCACACTAGTAATATCCTGATGAACAGAGGGCTGCTGCAGTAGAATTTAAGAACTAATTTGTGTTACAGGAAACAGGAGATGGGAAGTTTCAATTTAACTCCTTATATTTCATGCTCACAAACTGTGATAATGCTTCCTGGCTGCCTTTGTGTCCAGACAGCGATTTGACAACATCTCTCAACCCCATTTGAGACACACAGTAGCCTTTTCCCCAAGGGTTTCACTGAACAATATTCTAGACTGGGAGGCTTACAGTACTCCAGCAACTAATGAAAATGTATATGCCTTTCAAAAGGTTCAAACGCAGTGCACATCAACAGATACACAGCATATTATGGATTGATGTGCAAATGTGGACAACATTTCTCTGTGCAGTCCAGTAAACGCGCAGTGAGAGAACATGAATCAGCTGCAAACCCATTTCATCTACTGCCATGAATTCAGATTCACTGAAGATAAAAAAAGCATTGGAATCACACTGTGCCCACAATGAGCCTTCAGACAGCAGGCTCAGTTCAATTCAGAGAAATTAAGATAACTACTTAAACTTGCATCGTCAACTAAAATAACCGCAAAACGGGCAACTTGCATCGCCCTGGAACTCAGCTGTATGGCCTTCTCAAGTTATGTGGTGCAGACTAGAGGTTACACAACTGCATCAACCAGGGTTAAGGTTGATAAGCAGGCATTTCACTGCAGCATTTTCCTTCAACTGGAATCCATCTGATTATTTAATAAGCATCCATCAGCAAGGAATGATGCACTAATGTGATCCAAAGCAGTCAGCACTGAGACATCAAGGTATACCATAATGTTTACTGATATAAATACGACGAGAGGTTCAAATGTACCAGACACTCAACTGGGCTGCCACCCAGTCGCGCCCCTTTTGGCTGAAATACCATGCTACTTTATGTCCTAAATATGATGTATGCAAAGTTAAATCAAATTTAATCAATATATGAGACCAGGAGAGGTTACGGGTTGTTCAAACAGGTGTCTATCGGGAAAGTAATGCCAAAGGTCATAAAATTGCCATTTTTCAAGAATCTAGAAAACTAGTCATTTAAATGTTTAGACAAGTTTTGTATGACTTGCACACAAAGTTTCAACTCTTTCTCTAAATCAGAAAGGTCTGAGGTGGACGTCGTCAGTTTTTTTTTTACTAGGCCCATCCTGCTATGCTCACTTCTGAAATGCAATCCAAAGTAGTTTATGAGCTTCAGATGTTGCACACCAAAGTTTGACAAATTTGGTCAATCTTTGTGGCAGCTAGAGGATAGAGGTCTAACTGTTTATGGGTAAAAGACAATAGAGGATGAAGCTGGACTAAAATGTTAACACCATCTTAACTCATCTAATCAACAACTAGTTAACCCTCTAATATGCAGTCCTTTTTTGAGCAGACTTCCTCCCAAACTTAAATGCTCTCAGCTCTTGAGCCCATTTGTCTACAGGCATAATGGTGGTCTCGTTTAAAAAATGACACTGAAGCTGCTTTCAAATAGTCATAATTGCTGAAAATTTCACCTAAAGAACAAACACTGGAAATATAAGTTTTTATCAGACAGAAAAAGATACATCCCTTCTTCTGTCCCTGTAGCACTGTGTGGGTCAGAATCCCATTACATCTGCAGCGAGGATTTTAAAGGGAGTCTGTTGTAAAGTGGTCAGCAAATGAAGGTTACCACCATTTTTAATGCTGTCCCACACAACCACAGAGGCCTGCCGTTTGCCATCATACAGCGTAGAAATGCACAGAAGCAGATGGTCATTAATGAAGACCTGACCACAAGGTCCAACGAGGACAATTCATCATTACGCCTTTAAAAAAAGGCATAATTAATCACACCACCAGCCCAGTCAGCAACAACACACACTGTGTTTTCCGAGACCGTGTTTCTCCCGTCTTTTGGCCTCCAAAAACATGACTACATGCCAGAACTCTTCAGTCCATAAACAGGCCTTTTTTTATAGCCTTATGGTCAGGTTACATCTCAGCGTGTAGCCAAGCACAGACAGCCATGTTCAACGAAGAGGTGAGTAACTGAACGAGATCAAAATGCTGAAACAATTACATGCAGGCAGGGGAAGCTCATTTAAGCATGTCAAGAAGAGCTCCCAATTAAAGCCATGAGTCGCAAAGAGGGCGATTAAAACTGCTCATTAAATTTCTACTGGGAATTAATGGATTATAAAAAAAGTGAGACAGTGTTAGTCAAAAGGGAGGTTAAGCGCTTTGTGGGGGGAAATGAATAAACCAGGCCAGAGAGCAGTTTTTTAACTTCCCGCAACCTCCGATCAGAATTTTAAAAATTCACAGGAAGAGAGTGGGAGAAGGCTTAAACAACGTGAACGGAGAAGCTGGTCTCCTAGCAACACACACAGACAGAGAAACATGGCGCAATAAGAATTACCAAGTAACCAGCAGGACCTGGAAAGACTGAGTCTGAGGGTCATTTCCACATCTCACGTGGGAGTCAGTAGGATGGAAATTCCAGCGTGAGATCATGACCTGCTCTAGGAAAAACAGCCAGAGTCGTGTACCAAACTGCTCCATCCTAAACAAAATCGGCATAAGGAATTTACCATGGAAGTTTCCCAAAGAAATCCAGTCCATCTGATGAGGATTACGGCCATATGTTTTAATCAACCAGACACTATTTCCCTGACAATTGAGCGTGAATAACATTTATATTCAATTTTATGATAAATTTTGAAGGAGACGAGCTTCAGTTTAGCTGCATTACGAAGACTGAGTGGTTTGAGGGTGGCCCCCTACACGGTGTGCAGTGACCCCAACACAGCCGGTTGTAAAGTGCGCATATGCTAGGCGGAGTCAGTCACGGAGACAGACTAACAAGCTCCCAGTCGTTCTGCTACTGACAGGCAACAGTGAGGCCCAGTTCTGCTCCAGAGACCACTGCACCTCCCTCTGCGAGAGCAACTCTTTCCATTACCTCCAATATATTTCATCAATGTCCAAAGAAAAAAAAAAAAAAAACACCATTCTCACCCTGGTTGTCCACCATTTCCATGGTAACCCATCAGGTTCCATCAGGATGAGACCGGTCTCGCCAGGTCAAATCCCATCATGTGATGACATCACCCAAAAGAAGGATCAAATTCCTAACTTGCTGACATATCAAATCAGTACAGCTATAATGTCTCTTTTCCTGTCTTACAAATAATTCATGCATAATACTTGCCCGCTAAAAGACAACTTAGGCGACACTCCTAAATCCCAGTAGCTTACAGACACAACAGTAAATGGCTCTTGCAGTTGTCCATTTTGTTCATGCATCATAGTAGATTTTGCCTTAAGATACTGAAGTCAGTTTTAGCTTTTTGTTATGAATTCAGTCATTTCCATTTCCTGAAGTTACTAGAGACTCAGACTATTTTAAGACTCCAGACACTTCCACTGTGATGGCGTTAAAGGTATATGTTGACCTTCCATGGCTGCTATGGTAAAACATAGAGGGCACATTATTTAAAAAAGAAAACAAAACAAAACTATTGTCTGTCATCTCTGGTGTGACATATAATATTTAACCCCAACAGAAATAATTATTTGGTTTATACTGTAAATTGTATATTGTATATATCACATGTAGCAATATTGATGGATATGGAAAAATACCATTGTGATTCATGTCATTGGCATATTGCTCAGCAGTGGTGCTGCCGTGAACCATTTCATCAAATAACTGATTAAATCAAGACGTTCTCTTCTCTTAAAGTCTACTCATAACACCAGTCTAATGTTTTTAACTAGTCTAATGAAGCAAACTAAAGTTAAGTACATGGAAGTGTGTGACAGAGGGAACTGAAAGCCATATAAATACATGTGTCAAAATATGTACCAAGCAGTACTAAGAAATGACACGCTTCAGCAATTCAAGAATAAGAATGTATACTATAAAAAGAGCATTTATTCAAGCACAAAATAGGTTGGCTATCATGCATCAAATCTCTTGGTTATACATCACTGTCAAGTCATAGTGGTCCCCCCCCTCACTGGAGGAGCAACCACAGGCAATCCATGACAGGGTTATATAGGGTAATGTTTTTGGCATCATTTCAAAAATGGCGGGGAACTGAGCACTGCAAATACTTTGAAGGGGCACTAGACATCTAGTTAATATCCTCACAAATCCAAAAAAGAGAGCACTCCCTGAACTCGTATGAAAAGTGATGCACGAGTTTCTGTGCCTGCAATCCCTCCGGAGATGACGAAGCAGGTTCAGAAATGAAACTCACTGCAAGACGTCAAAAAACAGTTAAAAGAAACTTTCCAAATAAGTAGGCCTAGGCCTAGAACACCAACTTCAGACAGACCAAGGAAAGAATAAAGTGCAGCTATTATAGGCTTTGAGGGAGATTCTGGAATCATGGAGTCTAGACTGGATGTGAGGCCAAAGCAGATGTATGAGAGAGTGTGTGTGTGTGTGTGTGTGCGCGCGTGTTTGTTTGTGACTGGGTGGAGGTGGGGGGGTGGTGGTGGTCATTAAATACTACCTTACTGAATTAGTGGCATTATCTTCTTTGGTTCTCTACTTTCTATCAGTCCTTATTCCCAAACCCCCCAACCCCCACCTCATCACCCTCCTCAGAGGTATTCCAGCCCGCAGGCAGGACTGAATGCAGTGTCATCACACGTCAGGAGGAAGCAATGCAGTTAGCCCACAGAATGCTGTCTCCCCATTGCGCCTGCTTTAGCTAAACACCTGAAGACGCACCTGGGCTAGTGCCAAGGTTCCCAAAGCCTGTAAGCCCCGAGTGAGCAGCTGGTCCTTTGTGAGATGTCATGACATCACCAAGTGAACATTACAGGGCTTGTGAAGGTGCGGGTGAAAGGGATCATAAAAAAACCCAGCCGCACTGGAACAGGGCTTAAATCATCAGTCGGTGCCATGTACTGGCGGCCATGGTGGGTGCTTCTACATGAAGCATCCCATGATGTACGAGCTCTGCTAGTGATAGAAATAGTGAACAGATCAGAATGCAGAGTGCAGTTCTTGTTCTTAATCCATACTCCCTAGCAGAAGTTGCTGGATGTTTCAGTGTACACTGCCCCCGCTCAAATGAATGCAGATCTCCAGTGGAATGCGAAGGCTGCCCCGCGAAGGGAAATCGCATCTCCCGTTTGTTTTGAATACATTCTCTCTCCCCCCCTCCTCCTAACCCCTCTTCCTGCCGCAGGTAAAAACAAGCCTAATTACAGTGCGTGGGGGGAAAAAATTCCAGGGCCAAATGGAGCCAAACTGCTCGGCAGGAGACGAACAGCCGCCCCAGGGCGTCAGGAAACACGAGGAGTGTAACAGCTTCCACGGCGACGGCGTGAGATTCCCTGCCGCAGCAGCAGCTTTCTCCTTTTCCTTCTCATTTACCCAGCGCTCCGGTGATCGCCATGCATGAAATCTACTCTCAGCGGAGGTCACATTTCCCTGGTGCCAGCCACCATGCACATTTTAAGAGGTGAATTTTTTTTTTTTTCAAAAACTGCCTTTTTTTTTTTTTTTTTTTAGTTTGGTTGTTTAGAATCATTCTGATGGCGTCTCAATATCCCCGTCAAGACCAGGCAATCTGAATCTGAGATCTGATACAGAACAGCCCCGTTCAGATCCTACTCAGGCAGATAATTACCCTTCAATGCAGTGTTTGAGAAAGAGTCCAATACAGTCAAACCTCCCACTGTAATCACAGTGACCTCAGTCTCACTCTGCAGATTTAGACATATCAGCAGAAATAAAGACAGCATTTCTGGATCGGTGAACAAGAACTTGTGAACTTTCCAAATCATTCCCAGCTCATCAGACAGACAAAAAGCAGATTTTTTTTTTTTTTTTTTTTTGGCAACAACCAAAAAAATGCATTTTCCAGGATAATGTTCCCAGACCAGCACAATTTCAGATCCAATGCAAGCATTTGTTTCCACGGAGATAACTGCCAAACTATCCAACCTTAATAACAGAACTGAAAATGTCATTAATACTCGTCATAACACCGTTAAACTGCACATAGTCTAATGCCATTATTTAAACCAGGGTCAAACACAGCATAGAAAGAGAAATGCCTTGGTGGTAAAAATGAACTATAAACTTCCAAAGCAGCCTTCCTCAAGCAATAAGTAAGCAAATACCTCAAGCAAAAGTTGTCTTATTAAATCCATCTGAATTTTCCAATTATTTTTTTTTAAAGAGAGCCAGTGCATTATTTATCCAGATACATCCTTTATCTTTCCCAGTCAAATTATTGAATTGTCTGCTAGCAACAGACATCAGACCTGTGTGCACTCACTCATTCTGGATCACTTCCACTGGAGCAAAAAGCAGTGGGTCTGAAATGTGTTCATTTCAGGAAATGCTAAACCCTGATGAAAGTATGTAATCTGTTTCAGCCTTATTCCTCCACAAGTCAACAACTTTGAAAACACTACACCAAATGGATTGTTGAAGTATTGTTTTCTGCAACCATCCTAATCAATTTATGACTCCCTTGGAATTGGTATTGCATTAAAAAGGTACAAACACTCCCAAATACAATAAAATAGATTACAGTCAGAGTTCTGAAAGAGACAATCCCAGAATGGATAAACAGATGAACACTGAGGAACAGATGAACATTGTGCTTCAATTAAACATCTCATAACACAGGTTAATGTTATCTGCCTTCAATATCAACTTACTTTCCACTGCAGGGATGGCAATCTGAGCATGTGTATATTGAGGTTATCATGTTAGCATAGGGATGTGCCATAGTGAAAAATGTTCAAATACTGTACAAGGAATAATATAAACTAAAACTGTCCCTGTGATTGGCTGAAAATTCATTTGAAGTATCATTAAAAAATGAGATAACTAGATACTTTTGACGGCCACATGAAGGGTATCAATTTTAGAAAGTTTGCTTCACGAAAAAGACCAAATTTGATGTTTTAGGTTTATTTCTAATGTCTGATCTTATCACAGGTTTTCAAGATGAAAGATGTGATAGCAAATACCACTTTACCAAGACAATATACCGGTACACTACTCCAGCAGTGGGGCTCATTTCAAGGAAATTTGCCCATTGAACGCTAATAGAAAAAAACAAGTATTTGCCACTAACGTGTCTTAGTCCCCCGCCAGGAAATGGCAAATCGTGTCAAAATGAACAGTGTCTCGGTGTAACCTTGAGAGTGACGCGAAGGTCACCAAAATCGACTGGCGCCAGGGCAACACCCTAATACATGTTGACATGAAATTTGAAGGAAATCCGTCAATTCGTTCTTGAGATATCTCGCTGACAGGGATTCGGGACGGACGTACGGTCGTGAATACTATGTGCCGCCGCTTCGCACATTCACGCGGTGGGGGACAATGAGCAAGACTAAATCCCATCGCGCAACGACTATTAAACAAAATGAGGTAGAGAAGGCTGCTGATGTTTTTGGGCTGCTTTCAAGACAAGGCATTCCAATTCAGCCCAGAAATAAAAAAAATGTACCAGGACGTACCGGAACAATCTGTAACAAAACATTTTTGAGATACAGTGAAAAGCACTACATATACACTAAAATCTAGATGAGACACTTAAATTAATTGCAAAAAAATTAGGTCTTGTCATCAATACTACATGATATATGAGCATGCTAAGACTGCCAAAGACAGAATGACCCGCCTTTCAAAAAATAGGATATTGGTTGTTGTCAAAAGGGTTCAAAATGGGTAAGTGATTTTCAGGCTTGTTTAAACAAGGTGGTCCCCGAGGGTTAAATACAACGTCAGCTGCATCTTTCCATCGCAAAAGTCATTCCTAACAGAACAAGGCACAGTAATTCAGTCATATCGGCCGGCTATCATTTTTTAGTACTGAAGAAAAACTAAATGGATCAAATGGTAGAATTAAATCATGAAATATCCAATTTAAGTGTTTTCCCCCTTTTAATGAGGTCAGGAGATCAAGGAAAGCTGTGCTGCCTTCTAGCAGACTTTTATTCCATCTTCAATTGTACACTCCTTAAAAAAAAAAAAATTTACGCTCCATTCTACGTCACATTTGAACTTGGATGTAAAATATCACACAAAGAAAAAAGTTGCAGCAGCGTCTTATTTTATTATAAGGAAGCGAGGAAAGAGGAAAGAATTTAGCCTTTTCTGCCAGATACCATCTGTTAATAGCCACCATTTCCCCACTTGTAGAGTTGCTTTGAAGTTTGAAAGCACACAACAATATGACTCAGCTGGCAGTACGACTGAAAAAAGAAAACTGCATGTGGCAATAGAAGGTTGAGAGAGCGCTGAGTGAGTGCTTATGTTACGCTCTCCACTCAGTAACAAGGCAGGGGTGCATTCACAACTCTCAAATACAGCAGATATCCATTTTGGAAGCTCTATGATTTTTCCAGTTAATTACAGGCGGCCAAAAAAGCTCACCTATTTTATATCCATTTCAGGCCAATAAAATGAAGAGTTACAACAGAGGGCTTTAAATTGAAAGGCTAAAATTTGCTTCGGCGGACTAATCGTCCAGCACAATGTGCCGAAAAAATGTGCCGATTAAATACGACATTTGCAAATCAGCCAAACAGTAATTGTAAGTGAACAGCAAAATATAAAATTCAATTAAGGGAGGAACACTTGATTGGGTTAAGGTCCTGCAGTGACATACAAGAGAAAAAAAAATTTAAAAGACAAATGTCCAGGAATAAACAAGCTAAAAATTTCTGTTTAATTTCATTTTCGGTAAAAGGAACTTCAAACCCCTATCAAAGAGATGCTTTGCTCATGGCTGTTCCAGAGAACTGGGAACAGGGAGAGTTCAAAGGGAACTTCATAAAACATTTACAAGGGAGCAGAGGGAAAAACATCACTGTGCTCCCTCACGGCACAGCATGACATCAGGTTTATTTGGCTCATTCCAGCCTGACGATTAAACAAGTTTAATAATTTTCCAAAAGCGGACACTCTGACAGGCCATTTCCCTTTGTGCCTCTATCGGCCTTTACACCTAATGGCAAAATTTAATTTCAAGTGAAAATTAAAACTGACATGCAACCAGGTCCTTTTTTTCCCCCCTCAAGTGGAACGAACGTTGTTCGTCCATACATAACATCTGGAGCCTTATTTTGAAAGCAATGAGATCAGGAGGGACAATTTCTTATCTTGCTTACAAAGAACCCCAAAAAAGATTAATGGAAAACGCTTAATCTGTACACAAGCGTTGTGATTTCAGGCCTGCCTCCTTGAAGAAAGATAGGTTAGCTTATCAACAGCTAATTGCAAGCCAGGAATCCATCTGTTCCTCTGCCAGCACAGTCGCAAAGAACAAGAGTCGCAAGAAGAACGGGGGAGATGCACCGACAGCTTTGAGGAAGCGAGTTCCAGGTTAAGCTAATCGTTCCAAAAGCGCACTGCTGTAGCCAAACATTATAATGGCAGTAAGATGTATTTCGGCGAGGAGACAAGAATATAAGAGGGAGCCAAAGCATTTTATTGAACATAAACCTCGCCTCTTCAGAGTTTACTTTTAACATGCTACCTGAAAAGGGAGCATAAACTCTAGGCAAAAGTGCTTAGAAAAAGAGAGTGGTGCCAAGGTTTTCATGTGCACAAGGTCAAGTGCATTCGCAGCTTGAGACCCGACAAGTGTTAAAGTGGCACATCAAATTGCATTCCCCATTATTCAACAGGAAGTGGGCTCTGGCTGCCAGCGCTCACATGCAGCGTAATGAGAGAGGGAGTTAACTCAAAGCCAGCCTCTGATGAATTCTGTACCTTTTCAAAAGCAGCTCCGTGTCACATTCACACACAATGTGCCTAGTTAGAGATGAGTGCTACATAGATGGCTGGATGAGAGACAAGTCCGTATTAAAAAATATATATATATATATATATTTCTTGCATTCAGTAAAACATGGATGTTCTCGGAAAAAAACGGGAACCGTGTTCTGCATTAACGCATCCAAGAGTAAGCAATACTAAGTCGGAATTGAGTAGAGAATTTGAAATGCGGGAGGAAATGCACAATTCGGATTGAACAATTGAGAACAGCTCGCAATTTACCATGTCCGCGTTAATGAGAAAATGATATATAAAAGAGAAGTCCTAATGGATAATCTTTAGTGCAGCATATGGTTCCAAATAGTGCATTGTATGAGTGCATAAATATTGTTCTTCTGCAAAAGGAGAACCCCCCCCCAATACAAAGAAAAATTCTCCAAAAAAAATAAAAAATAGGTCTTGGGGTTTACCAAGGATAAGAAACTGTAGACAGGTTACATGAGGATAAGGGATTTCAGGGAAATTAAGTTTGACACTCAAAGACATTCTTGTTTTTCATAGTCCAACACAGAGCAAAGTTCAGTGTGTTCTTCTGTGCTGGTCTAGGCCGTCTTCAGGCCGTTCGAGACATACCATCGTGTAAAGACCCTAAAAGTGACATATTTATGACAGGACACTCATAAGCTCAGCGCAGCTGGAACCTATCTGGATTTCAAATACGAATGTTCTCAGTCCAAACGTGCGGTTATGAATCTATTTATTGTTCAAAATGGCATTTTCCAGAGATTTAATGGCCCAAATAATTTATAATCGTCGTCAGACCACAGACGGCGGGGCAGAAGAATACTATCCTATGGACATACAGACGTGGCTAGCAGACCCATTGGGTCAGAGTGGGGATGGGAGAGACGTCCCAGGAAAGATGGCTTGGACGGAGTGACCTGCATCAGCTGTCGTCTTCAGCAGCGTGTGCGGTGTGCGTACGAGAAACTGCGAAGATATTTTTAAAAGACAGTGAGTAACCACACAATCATCCCGCTTGGGTCCCACGGTCCCTGAGGAGCAGACAGTAGGACGCCAAGGATAGGCGGGTCACGTAACTGCAAACTGAAGTCCACAGATCAGCAAAACAGTCCCTTTAGAGATCGAATAAATGGCAGCGAGGAAGGAACACAGTGGGCAACATCTATGTCTGACAGAAGTCCTGCCTTGTCAACAACCCACTACTCCCAAGGGGCAGCGGGGCAACTTTTCCCACCAGGATGAGGCTCATCAACAAGACAATGCCAGTAACTGATCAGCCACAGCACTTACACTGAGATCATGTTTAAGGCTATATACATCTCTGATTTAAAGCAGAACGGAAGCCATTTTACTTCATTATTTATGCATTCAGGAGAAAAAAGCAGCCGTCGCTGCCTCAAAAACTGCCATTTGTACGGCTCATCGCTGCTGCTCCGCCGACTCGGGCACAGGGCACATCTCCCGAAACGCTGTGGGCAGGTAATTATTTTAGCAGCGGGATGGATTAAAAGAGCACAGCGTCAAAAGCAGCCTGCGGAGTTAAACTCTCACATGGCAGTCAGAACTTCCACCTGAGTGGAAGGACTAAGTTTAGCCATTTTCTGCAGCAAAGCCAATTTAGCACAAAGAGCGACGTTGTGTCCTGCTGTGCGCCTACCAGCAGATCTCATGACCCCTTCAGGTGTTAAATAACCCAATGCTTTAGGCAGAGACTTTCTCTCCTGAATTTCAGATTAACAGTATTAGGAATCTCAGCTAAACTGTGAGAGCCACCTTTCATGGAAACTGGACTGAAGAGTAATGTGTTGTGTACCACCCTAAATAAGTACAGAGATGGAATCAACGCGATGGAATGGGGAGATCCAACCCCATCAGTTGAGGGCATCAGCTGCGGCAAAAAAAGAACAAGTCTTTTCAAGCCAGGACAGCCATCACATCACATCACATCACATCACATCACATCACAGCATGCATGGATCAAGAGGCTATCACAAAGAACATCACAACCAGGAAAAAACATTACAAATGTTACTGTAGCTTAGCTTTCAATTACATACCAGCTCCACATATTTTCAAATAAAATCTTAAGAATGAATCTTACCAATTTACAAATGAAAGGAAATTTAATCATCTACAATCCAAGTGAAGGGGCTACATTGAACAATACTAGTGGAAAAAAATTACAGCGATTGCAGAATACAGCCAGTGCTGTGTTCTTCATGTACTATACAAAGAAAATAACATGCCAGACAAAAAAAAAAAAAAAAAAAAAAAACTGCACAAGCAAAAACATTCCTTGGGCCAAAAGCACGAGCTCGCTGTCCGTAGGGTTCAAGAAGGTGTTCCTTGAGGTGTTCCGTGGGTGTAAGCATGGCAAAGAATGAATTAAAAAAAAAGTGCAGGAGCAAGTAAAGGACTGAGGGAAGCAGGATTTGAGAAGCTAAATTACTTGGCAACATCTCCAGGTACGCATCAGGGGGAAAAAAAATTGAAACAATAAACTTGGAAACGCTTGGAGAAAACGGGAGACAAGAGTGCTTAGTGACACACTTACAAATAAGACTTTAAGCTTAACTTTAATCCACTGTAAGTACGAGATACTCCTTCAATTAGGAGAAAAGCTGCCAACTTGTCACTAAAAGCAATGAATGACTGTTCCCTGGACTCCAATATGTAATAATTCCAATGAAAGTCAGAAATCTAATTGACACCATTCAGGAAAAACCACCAATCAGAGCAAGACGCATTCTTAGACTGATTTGTCAGAAATGTATTTTAAATATTAATGTATTTAAAATTAATTTTAAAAATTAATTTATCATGACATTGTAAATTTTATAAACATCCACGTAAGCAGCTAGATTACACAGAATGTTAAGCTCAGAGCACACATTCAGATGGCCCACCCTTGAAACAATAAGCATTTAACTCTAAAAAGACAATGAATCCATATTACAAGTCAGGCTACACAACATTTATAACCCTTCATAAGTGAATGAGAGCTGTGCTATGATCCCAGTGGGCTAAAATGGTGCCTCACACTGCCCCAGCAGACCCGCTCATGCACAGCCAGGATCCTCTATGGCATGAAAACCTTTATCGGTAACAGACAGCTGTAACAGACAGGAGATATGGGAGGGATCAGCGTGTGAACCTGCTAATATAGTTGCACGACCGCATGTTTCCAGTGTAAATCCTGCGTGATGATGCTTTGCCGCACCAGTCTCTCGTACAGATATTCAGTATCAGTATTGGCCTGATACTGGCCAAAAGCAGTCTGCATCTTTTTTCTTCTTTTTTGTCTGCATCTAACGCTCAAAAAAAAAAAAAAAAAAAAAAACACACACACACAAAAAGCAAATCACTTGATTTAAAAAGGCTGTTTTTATTTATTGCTAAAATGCAAATGAAAATGGTGGATTCTTTTACAAGTACAGGTCAACAGTGAACTGCCAACAATAGGTCACCTACATTGGAGGAGGACTGTGAAATATCAGACTTTGTTTGACCCATTAGCCACTTGTATTCATCAGTCTCCAACAAAACGTGTGTATTATTTACGTTGACATTTACAACCATAGTCTCATGAGACATAGTTTTGTCTTCAACAAAATGTTACATTCCCTGGGGACTGCTCTGGAGCGGTGACCACAAAGGTTAGCTTGCCCTGTGGCAGGCGAGCAGGTGATGTAGTGACACGTCATTAAATTTCAATCACGTGCTAACATAAAAAGTAACTGTTGACTATTACCAATAGCTTTCATATGTTTTATGGCAGTCAACAATCTAGCCAAGTAAGCCAACTAAGGAGACCCATTAGCCTACCGAATATTGCTTAACTATCCAAATGATATTCATTTCAAACATTATTTTTGCTGCTAAAATTACATTACGATAAGTTCAGTGGTCACATTTTAAGGTTGTCTTTAATTGGATATTCAAAATTAGACCCATTTTTGCAGGGTTCTGAGATACAGCATGTGTCATTAAATCCCCAAAAGCCAATTTGGGGATATTATGTTTTTGGTCCGACCGCTGCCGCCGCCCTACGTGTTGACACGATAACTTCAATAATATTTCAATTAGAAATTTTATGTTTTGCATATAAGTAAGTATCATAAAGAGGAAGAACTGATTCAGTTTTGGACAATTTACAATTTCTAGATTGGCCACCAGGGGCCAAAAAATGAAAAATCACTGTTTTTATCATTTTTCTGGAAATATTTGTCCGATTGACATCAAATCAAGCGCAAATGAAAGGTCATGACCTGAGGATGTGTCCCACAATGACATTATACCCGTTTGGTTCAAAATTTTGACACAAGGTGGAGCTTTGTCACATAAAATTCACCATTTTTGCCATATGTTTGGAACCATTTGTCCAATTGACATGAATCTATGTGCAACTGCAAGGTCATGACCTCACAACGTGTCACATGATGACATCATACCTGTATGGTTCAATATTTTGCCACCAGATGGAGCTGTGTGATGGAAAATTACCATTTTGGCCATATCTTCAGAAAAATTTGTCCAATTGACCTGAAATTAAGTTCAAATGAAAGGTCATGACCTGAGGGGCTTTACACTGTATTGGGTATATTTGAAGATTGGGGGCGTTCGGAGATATACCCCAAGCCGCCGTCTCCGACGGCATAATCTTACTTCCAAACTAGGCTTAGTTCTTTATTTTTTAAATGAGTGAGCAGTCTTGTGAAAACTACATTGAACTCCATTTGTTTTGAGAGCGTCCGTTGTCTCTCTTATTAGCACCACAAACTATTGGATGCATGCAGACTTTTCAGCCCCTACGCTCGAGACAGAGGTCAGTGTTCTTTGAATGGCACAAATCATTTAACACTGGGACGCTTTTTATTTTAATGTGAGGTTAATTCATAATTATTCAAATTCCTTTCCAGTTAAACTGCCCTTTTTGAACTGTAATTAATCTGTGACCGTCGAGATAAAGGATAAATAATTTCAGCATCAGTTGAAGGGTTCAGATTTAAAATCTTGAAAAAAAAAAAAAAATGCACTTTAAGCTACATCTCTGGATTCATGTTAATGGTTTTTCAATGCTGTTGGCAATTGGATTGATATAGGTATCGGCACATACTTAAGGATCTAATGTCGGTATTTGTTTCAAACATCCAAAAAAAAAAAAAAAAAAGCGGCATCGAGCCATTCCTAGTCTGTGGTGTCTGCCCATAACTGACTGGCACCCAGGTGGCACAGACACCCCTCACACAGAAGACCGCTCAAATTTACTGCAAGTATACGCAAGGATGCCAACAAAGTATACCACACAAAAGCCTTATACAGCACTATAACAAGGCTTAAACATATTAGCAATTCAGAATGCAGCACAATGATTGTAAAACATGAGACGATGGCTAATGGGAAATATGTATGCCTTGCCATACCGTTTCCGAATAGAATTAAACGAAACTCTTGATTTCGCAATGCAGCATCAGATACTAAATGATGAGTTCAGCAAGCCGTAGGAAGTTAGGATATTAAATGAAGGCTGTACAGTGACTTGGCCAAGTTCACAAACCTTAATGAAAACCATAATTCAACCGCTAGGAGTGCTCAATGAATGCTTTAGTTGTCCAAATGATCAAATAACCTTGAGGTTTTAAAATTAATTCAAAATTAATCAGTGTAATAAAGCATTTTTATTCAGATCTCTCCTCATTTCCAGAGCGGATAGAGGGCAGACATCACAAGTTAATAAGCCTCTTCATTTGTTCATTTCAGCAATTTGTGATGGAGCAAACAAATATGTCACATACATCAAGTGAGAGACTTTCACCTAACCATTTAGAGACTGGGTGAAGGAGACGAGCCAATGTGATGTGAGACCTCTGTTTAACAGTTTCCCTACTCAAGACAACACACGGTAGACCAAAGACTGACTACATCACCAGAACTCTGCAAGAGAAGGGGAATGCAAGAAGTTGAATGAGGACTATGGCACTGTTCCAGTTCCTCATGTCCCACTATACAGTTCGCATCATGATTTCGGCAATTCGCCAACTCTACCCTTCACCCAAAGGGAGGTCGTCATACTCTCCAAATCACTTGCACATGCTCTGACTAATACATCGAGAAGGATCTGTGTGTCATGGTGTCATGTGAATGCGTGACAGGGCGGGCCAGGAGGGGATATATATATATATATATATATTACAATGAACACATTTCACTGAGCAAAACTGATAAGGATAAAACCCTGCTCATCCTGAACAAAGAGATTAAAACCATCCTGACAAATATGGTCATAAAAAATAGATTTACAGTGCTGCACCCCCTGAACCTCATCCACAAAACTTGAATGTACTACAACTGGACACAGGCATGTCAACACTGAGAATCATGAATACAAGTATGAACAAACGAGCTATCTTCACAGAAGAATATAAGAATAAAATTGATGAAAGAAAAACTACAGAGTCAGTAGATGAGTTATGAATGCACATAAAAAGTTTAGGGCACACAGCCTCAGGGGGGAAAAAAAAAAGGTTTGTGAAAATTAATGGAAAGAATCTGGAGAGAATTCAGTACCCAGCAGCTACGAGCAGCAAATCCATTCTTCCTTGAGAATTATTCTTTTTGATTCAATATGAAATAAATTCTTTAGCAACTTCCTAATTTTTAAAGACAATCCGTCAACACGAGCCGATAAAGATGTAGAAGCCATTTCATTTTATTTACAGGATCAGATTCGAAGGTCAGCTTTCAAATGGAGGACTTCAACTCAATGCAGATATGCAATCTTAGCAGATACCATTTAGGATCTTCCGAAATGGATCATTAGCAGGTAATCTGAATTCTCATGGAGATACTAAAGGTGACATTTCAGAATGAAGCACTGCTGTTACATCATTGAGTACCCAAACCCCGAATGATTTTAATGAAATTCCAAAGCTGAACTAATGGCCCACACTGCAGTCAAGGTCATGCCAAACTTACATAGGTTTAGAGACACTCTCTGAGCAGTTACCCACCCAACAGTTCAACTTCCCTCCTCAGGAACCAGAGAAGACGGAACTGAAATCATGGAAAAGGGAAGAAGGTTCGAGGGTGGCGCTGCTCGAGGTTCCTGGAAAGACTGATCAGTTCTGAAGTTCATGGGATCTGCCGCCCACCACTTAACGTGATTAAAGAGCCACGCACAATGAAAAACCCATTCTTTTCCTTACATAAACAAATCAAACCATTACGAGTCAACGCCACTTAATGCGGCTTGGCTGACTTGGCTGAGTATGCAGCACTGAATTGCTTCACTTGCTCCTGGCGAGCATTCAGCTCACTTAACGAAGAACTGAAATGAGGAAAGACAGGGAGAGATTGGAGGGCACATGGGCAGGGCGTAGGCAAAGAGGGGGGTCAGTGAGCAAATGAGGCTACTGCACATTTTATAATGACTAAATGATTTAAAAAAAAAAAAAAAGTATCAAGGGTGATTCGAAGCATTACTAAAAAAAAAATAGGCGTGCAATGCACGGAATACCCCTCAGCCCTATGTCGAAGTTTTTGGAGACACCCGCCCGCCCGCCCGCACGAAGGATAGCAATACCCCGTCAGCCTTGAGGTCTGAGGGGTAAAAATTAAGTATAGACAATGCATATTTGAAAATTGCCCATGTCACGCAGTAATGGAGTTACAAAATTGGTGCATTTTCTATCATAGCTCCAAAACTAAGAAAGCTAGAGTAACAATTTAAAATGGCTTAGTGCAGGTCTTCCCTTGTACTTCAAACAACAAAATAACTTATTTTGGTCATTTGATTTATTTTGGGTGAAAATGGCAAAAAAACTGGTCGGTAACGGAGCGAGTTTGTTGTTTGAAGTACTAGGGACCTACACAAAGTCATTTACATTGCATCTTACTTAGTATTGGAGCCACGATACAAAATGCACCAATTTTGATACCTCCGTTACCACGTGACCGGGCCCAAAATGCCGCTCAAGTGTCACAAATAGTTGTGGGGGAAAAAAAAAAAAAACCTGAAATTCTTTTCTATTAAAACCTCCTAATCTCTTACCTGAGGAGCCAATCATTTTCGGGCAGATTAGATTTCAAACAGGTGTAACAATAATTTTAAGTCAGGAATATTGGGGCCACTGGTACCGTAAGAAAAAATAAAATGAAGAAAATAGCCCGAGTTCTTTTGGTGTGGGAGAAGGAAGTTTACTCCTTTCCGTAAGCAGCTGAAAAGAGGCTGTGAAAGACATGACGACAGACCTTAAGAGACCATTCTGCTCCAGGACGCCTGGCTGTTTACATGCACTCTGAAAGGCAATTGGCAGTCCAGGCATGCCCACAGTCAAACAACTGCAGTGTTCTCACGCCCTAACACACAGACGTGCACACAAACACACGGGCAAACACAGAAAAACACAGACACACACACACATACTCCGGCCCATCACGATGCCCTCCTTTACCCATTCAGCAGGCACTCTTTATAAATAGCCAGGCATTCACTACACCAACCATGCTTTAACACTTCATTCAACATACTAATTGCTACTTCCATGCTTCCAGCACCACATAAATCCGACTCCTCAAGTACGAGACACTAAAGATAAATTTCCACAACATCTTCAGACCCCGGGAAGCAAAAAACCGAACTGTACTAAGTGACAGAAAAAGTGCAACAGGAAATACATCTATATTTAGAATACATCTTGAGGTAGTTGCACAGCAACAATCAACCTACTAATAGTCGTCATAGAATTGCGTGGAAAACACAGAAGTCGAACAGCAAGACTACTGCTTACAGTGCGCAGACTGCGAGTAAATCATCCTTCAAGCTTTTTTCTAATTTGAACATTTTAAGGTGCTCTGAACATATGAGTAACAAATGATGAAAAATGCTTCAGATCTGGGTTCAGTACTTACAGCCATATTTGTTCACACACTAGATATGAAGTCCGGACTAAAGAGGTGGTTTTGCCACCAGTACCTCACAGTAACAAGTAGAGTGTTGGTCTCCATTGATTGTTAGTTAAAACATTTTTCAAGCATAGATGAATATCCAAACCACAGCCGAGCATGTGTGGAACACACATACGATCAATTTGCCACAAAAATCAGCTGAAAACCTGAGCAACAGTGACTCTACAGTATGTCGTAAAGCGGTTCATAGCTGGCTTGAATCTGGTCGAAACGCTGGTAGATTACTGGGCATAGTCATCTAAACCTAAACAAACTAATAGTCCACCAGTTGTCCACCTGCTTATTCTAACTGAATACACTGGCCGGACAACTGGTGAGCAAAGAATGTACATCTTATACAGGCTTGGCCAGCTGAGCCTGGTTTCACCAGGGACTGCGGGCACTGAATGTTAGATACCACTGAAGAAAAGTGCGCAATCAGAGTCATCTCTAACTTTTACCTCTGATTAGGCTTATGCTGAATTGTGTAAATCTTGAGTCAAATGACAATTCTGCATTCTTGCAAGTGTTCATCAATTGAAAGATTATAAGTACAAAATCCGTTGAATGAGAAGCAAATTGATGCAACACTAGCACGTGGCAAGCATTTTCAGTTTCACTTCATTTTGTCTGGTCATTTTCACATTGGCACCTCTTATAAATGCAAATGTTGCATTTCAATTATCGAGTCGAGGTTGGTTCAACCCCACACCCCCCACCACCAATTTACTCATACAGTATAAAGGCCCGAATCTGCAAGGTGGACCTTTTTATAACTAGAGTGTTCAGGGGAACACGTGTCGCCTGCGAAGCACTTATGTGAAAGTGTGACAACCAACTGAAAGTGTGACTACTGGACACAGACAGACAGACAGACGGACAGACAGACAGGCGCCAGACAAAGTGATCCCTATGTGCCGCTATGCTTCGCAGGCGACACAAGAATAATGTCATTGGCCAAGTTCTGTTGTAGAATGCCAATTAGATAAAATTGCATTAATTAGGATGTATGATTAACAATAAGTAGTAGTAAAAACCAGCTCCAGCTGGTCGCAGGAATTTGATGTATTCCCTCTAGCACAAACGAAGTAAATAATGCCCTTCAATAGTCTTATCCAATATGTTTGAAATAAGATATCACAAATACCTGGATCAAGCTGAGAATACATTTGAAGTTGGAAAACCACTGCTTTAATAATGGCAGCAATTCATTGCCATAAGCACCATTTATGGTGGGGATATATGCGCAGCATAATTTCAAATGGTTACATTCATCTAAGCCACTTTTAAAAAAAAAAAAAAAAAATGTGGCTGGGATTGAAGCGCAGTGCAGGGGAAGCTTCTGAAATGGTCGTTCTACAAGGTTAAAATGGTACATCACAGTCGAGGTTTTGCAAGTCACCATTGGTTGAATTTGAATAAACCATTGGCTCATGATCTCTTGAACCGCAGATGGCACAAGGCTAGACTTGGCATTCTGTCTTATTTCATTGGACTGCAGTGAAACGGCTTAGGACTAATTAACAGTGATACTGTTGGTTTGATATGAAATTCTCAGGCAAATAAAACACCTTAAAAACACACACACACACACAAAAGTGTATGCATCAAGGATATACTTCAACTGACAGTATTACTCCAGTCAGTCTGCCCAGTGGAGGTTAGCTATGGATGGCCAACGTTTAGCTTGCTAGTTTTAATTACCAGCCAATGGCAATATACCAAAATAGCAATCACATCTGTGGTGCCAGCAAGCAAGTAGGACTCGCCATCTTAGATGTGCAAAACAAATGTGGCGATACTTAATTTTTAATGCTTGGCTGAGAGGTAGTTTGGGTTGTCTATGCCATGGTTTCCCCACATATGTAGGCCAAATAGCAAAGGCCTGGTGGACTATCAGCAGCCCACCAGAATATTCTGAGGGTGCTCAGAAGTAGAAACTGGGAGCTCATGCAAAAAAAAAAAAAAAGATTAAATGAAAAATGCACCTGAATTGAGAGCTCACTGGAAAGCAGAAGAAGAAGAAAAAAAAAAAAAAAACTGTCTGAAAAATTCTACATATATCATTTGCTTCCAGTACAGCAACCCTCTTTTGCCTATCAAAGGCATTCATACCATGATCTGAAACTTGATATTGAATCAAATCACTGATTAACTAAAACGTTTGAGGGGGCTTTACATAATTGGAAAATTAACTATACCACCACAGCAAGACAGCTATAAACGGCATTAACCAAATATCGATGGATGCAACATACATGTAACCTCTCCCTTTAAGAGCAAGTGCAATTTGTATGATTTTGCATCATATTTTTAGGCATAAATGAGTGCATATCAAACAAAGTCTTAATGGGGGGGTTATTAAGGTGGTTTACATGATCGTTGCCGACCAGAATTATGATAACCCTCTAGACAGGAATTGGCGGACGAGAAAGTTAGTAAAATGTTGTTACCATTTATGACGGATAATGGCATCTGATTAAGGCCAAAGTTGTCAGCACTAATATGCCTTTATAATCTTTGCCAGCTACAGATGCTGAGAATATTTTTTTTTTGTAGAACCTTGTTTTTTTCATGAAACCTTCAGGACTGAAGAAGTCATTTTCACCTGTGGCCATAGTCCACAGTAGTCCTGGTCAGACCACAAAACTACATGTACTTTCAATTCCTGGCATTTTACTTTCTTTTGGTTTGGATAGACTGACCGCAAACTTCTCAAAAACTTTCCAGTGAAACTTCCGACTCCAACTTGAAGTTTCTCACTTCCCATGAAACTTCACAAAGATTTCGGTAGTCTGGCCAGGCAGTCTTGAAACCACGCATAGTTGGTCATGTGATGAATACAATCTCCTGCTATGCCGTCGGTTTGATCACTTTTTTGAACATGTGTATTCATGTATACTTTCTACTCAAACTAGCCTGCTTGTTATAGGTACTATCATGATTTTACTGACTTAACGTAGAAGAGAGGTATGGCGAGACATATAGGGCTAGTAATTTAAGTTAATGAAGACTGAAATTGTGTTTTTTTTGCCGTCCATGGAGAACAAAGGCCAGTGAGAGACAGCAGAGAGTAAATTGCTCATCAGCTTGTGGCGAGAAGATGCTGTATTTACAGAAACTACGAGCGTTACAAGAAGAAACAAAACTGTGTACAACAATATAGCAAAGCGGGTGGAGGAGGCGGGATTTTCGAGGACCCCGAAACAAATTAACAAGAGTTGTCAGAAAGACAACAAAGCTCGCCGGGGCAAGGTTAAAGTTTTTCTGCACGCGGACGGACGCGGACGCGGACGCCGGGGGTACGACAATAGCTCGCCGGACGACATTCGTCCCGGCGAGCTATAAATAAATTGACACCGTTGAAAGCAGCTTACAATAAAGCACTAGTCAACAACCGATGCAGTGTCGGGGGCAGGATTACATGCCTGTTTTATGATGAACCTGAAGAGTTTTTCAAGCCTAGGCCTGCTGTTACTTCCTCACTATGGTCTGTGATCCAAACTGTCACGACATCGACCCACAGCCCTGACCAAGTTGGCTTGAGTTTAGTGGCAGCATCCCCATTAGGCAAGTTTGCAAGAACGTAAACTTTTGGCATTTCCAAATACAGATTAGTATTGCATTTCCTGCATATCCAATTTGCTGTACAATTTCCGTGACAGGCGAGGACAGGCACGGTTTCTGCCATTGCAAAGCATGCGCAGTAGTGGCCCGAACTAAGAGTAGTTTAGCATTGCTCAAACTTTGAGAAGTCTTGGGTAGTGTGACCATGCGCTTGAAATTACAGCAAGTGATGGAGAAGTAAACTTTGTGTAGTTTTGCATAGTCTGACCAGGACTAATGTGTTCAGGAGTAGAGCCTTGAACAGTATATTGTCCAATTTGACTACTAAACCCAGGGGCAGTATACCTGTAGATTTTGCAACTCTAAGCCGCACACTACAGTTCCAACTTGGCACAATTTGCCCCAATTGTCACATTAATCTTTCAGTTGTTCCTTTCCACAAATTATCAACAGGCTTAAGTAGCATGGAGTCAATGGCATTGATTAAAATGGGAAGACTAACTGATAGATCCTGCAGTGCAGCAAGGGTAGAGCAGACAATGTGCATTACAGTGATTTCTTTAGGATATGAATCCAATTTCCAACCACAGGATACATGGTTACATTATATCTTCCACCCTGAAAGAGAGCGTTGAGCTTGCTTTGTGGCTGATCATGGTCCTGTCTTTTTGGAACTATAAAAATACAGACATTCCAAACATGTTAAGAATTAAAATTTGAATTTACGCATACGCCTGCTTGTATGACCAGCCTCAGTGCAGCACTCCTTCTCTTTAGAAATGCATAAGCAGGCCACCAATGTGAGATATCTGGTCTTACGAGCAGAAGTTAGACAGCTAAATGAAGGCACAGACTGTAGAGAATGGAAAGAACGGATTCGGAGCAGTATTCCCAGCTGAGTGAGGAACCAGATCCTGAAAGGAAAGGTTCAGTGAAAGAATGTCCAGAAGGGGAATGCAGGGTATCAGATTAGTGTCCCTTTCAGGGCCCCAGGACAATGAGGCTTTAAGCAGACAGGGGATGATTTTGTAGAATTGAGGGACCCAATGCCAAAAAGGCACTTCGAGAAGAATCGCAATAAAAATAATTCAAAACAATGTAAACTCATTTGTTTGGAATTTAGACACAATAATTGCAATCCAAAAAGAAAGGAAAATAGACAGACAATACCACCAAAATTAAGCTTGAAGTATTCAATCTAAGAAATTTCAAGGCAATTTATCATGGTTCATAAAAAGATAATTTCAGTAGATTTTCGGCAGAGGAACTTCACATACTGTTACCAGGGATAACTGAACAGTTCAATTTTTCTACACAAGGCTTTTTACAGCAACCTGAAGCAGCCACATCACTACCAGGCCACATTAGTGATTAACTGCAAAAACAACTTTTTATACTATATTGCCCCCTGAATACATTAACTTTTACATTGATTTTACTTGTACAACTTAGGAGGTACAGTTTATAAGGTTAGTACCGAATGACATCCAATTGACATCCAATTGGAATTGCTCTCTGAAAGTGCTTAAGAGGAGCCATCCAATGATCTGAATACAGCCGCAATACATTTTCAAATGCTATGTTAGCTCTTGCCTACAGTCTTGACTGACCTCTCACAGCAGAAGGAACCTTACAGAGGGAAGGACTCATAAGTGGAGGAATGCAATATGTATTCATTCATGGGATTTGCCTTTGTAAAATATCTTTTCATTTGGCAAACAAATTTGGGGCTCACCATGCAGAAATAACTACGGAGGAACAATTGAGAATACACTGCCGGAATACATTACAGAATACACTGCTCAAGTTAAAAGCCGCTTAGGTCCCCATAATTTTCAAGGCAGTCACATCAACAAACACATTACAAAGCCTGAAAAAGCAATAAAAACTGTTCTCCAATATGCACAAGCAAAAGACAAGAATACTGGCAAGCATACGAAGTATGAAGGGCACAGACTGTACACAATGTTCAGATGAATATTAAAAACTTCACTGATTCTAGATTAGTCTTTCATTTAGTTTTAAAAAAATGCAGAAACCACAATGCAAGCATTGGTTGAGACATCTGTTCACATTTTAAAAATCCAAGAAAATGAATAATGAATAATTGATGTTCATTGAGTAATGTGGATGAACTTCTGAATTGATTTTAACATGCATTTTGGGTACAAGCCCATTTATCTCCATTAAGTAAGCAAAACTGATTAATGAATGCATACATGCATGAGTGTTTGTGTGTGTCCCCTCCTGATTTCCTCAATTTTGGCGAATGTCATTCTATATGTTTTCTGATCTTCATACAACATGTGACTAATAAACAAAGAGACCATGAAGAACAGTTTTTGAATGAGGGGGAAATGGATGCGGATTGATCCTCGAAATCTAAACAAGTTAATGCTTAGTTGGTAATTAGGAAAGTAGATGGGAATGGGTTTGGAGATGTAATGCGCTTTGAGGCTAGGTAAGAGCAGTGCCATGATCCCTCCGATAGCAACTCCGAAGTTGAAGAGGTACAATGGTTTTCACCTTGTAATATACAGTTTCCACCAAACAAGAAACACATTTTTTTTCTGCCAACAAATTCCATTCAATGTCAATGTTAAGAAGCAAAAACAGGCAAAAAGACACTAATTTGCACCGGGCGACGCTAATCACACAGGAGAAGTGACGCAAATGAAGCATACCATTTGTGCAAGCAGCATGAATTTCATGCGCGATCAGCGCGAATGTATGAAATTCGCATTTCGCTCAACCTCAAAATATACATCAGCAGCGTAAAATTTGCCAGTAGTGTTCTGAATGGCATTATTGCTACTGGTAGCAACATTGATAAGCTGGGCTACCTAGTTACATCTTGAAACCGCAGTTAGCTGTATTGCATGAGATGATGGGAATGCTAGCTGCTAGCTAGCTAGCGAACTAGCTGTAATATATGACCTATGTGATGCAGTTTCACGAAAAATAGTGGTCTAGCTCATTATTTGACATGACAGTATCACCGTTTTGTGAATATTTTTATTTTCAAGCAGGCAAAATGTCCATATAGTAAAATACAACGTTAGTATAGCACCATTAGCATTGCCATCTTGCAGGAAGTACCACCTCTTGAGTGTAAACAAAGCTCAACTGGCATTTTGATCGGTCGGGCAGCGTGAATTCGCTTGTCAATCCTCTATCAAGTTGTTCTCACACAGACGGGAATGCATCTTGGCACAAACAGAGCTACAAATATTCAAAGTGAAAAAATAAAAATGATCCCACAGTCAAACTCAAACAAAAAATGTTGTTTCGTGCCCGGTGGAAACGCATCATTACACACCTTTAACAACTTCTGACTATTGCGTACGTGTCAACACATTTTAGTCCACTTCACATTGCTGGCAGGGTTCAATGTAGTGATGTTCAGATTCAACAGGGCTGGTAGTAATCTAGCCAGGAAGAGTCTGGTGTAATTTAACTCCATCATAAATGTGAATTGATTAACTTGCTGAATGAGTACGCAAGCAAAAAATTACTTATTCCACACAAGCCCAGTCAGAGGTGGGCAACTTTTTCCTTCAAGAAATGACATGGTCATTTAGAAACAGTCTGTTGGATTAATTCAGCCATCCTGCAGAGGGACAGTAGCAAGTTTTCCAATACAATTGGAACAACAAACCAGCCATTTTTACCCCCACCAAGGAGGTTATGTTTGCTAGCGTTAGTTTATCTGTCTGTCCACAGGACAACTCAAAAGGTAATAACAGAAATCTAAGATATTTTGTGGGTGGGTTGCTTTTACATCAAGGATGGACCCTATAGATTTTGACCATGATCCGTCAAACACTATGGCCACCACAGCAACCATCTTGAAATCCTATGCTGCAGATACCTTAAACTTCTTATGAACCATGTTCACTCAGCAAGATTTCATCTGTGCTGCCTAAGCAGAAGTTTGCAGTCTCGGAGTGCCAATAGTTTTTTTTTTTTTTTTTTTAGCAGATCTGTGTACCCAACTCTGTATTCACATTAGTCAGAATATGGAACTAGGTGAGCGCATTAGTTTCTGTAACCAATTATCCAGACTGACATACATGCCATTGCTATGTATATGAGCCAATCATAAGGATACAAAATTATTTGCCATAACAACCCCAACAATATGAAATTCAACAAAATTAACTGAACCCAAGCAAAGCATGAGACACTTCCTATATGAATGAATGAAATGGCATTCACAGATATTTTTCATATTATGGGGAAAATAATATCTATGAATGCCATTTCATTCATTTCCGATACATTAGGTGGCAGTAGCCATGGAAATGTATCGTTCTCATCACTTAAGCTGCCAGACTTACGCACCGCATTTCGCACTTCTAAGATATTGCAGCTGCATTTTCTATAGTTTGCCAGGACACTGTTCTATTGTTCTGTGATAACTACGCAAATGCAAATACTCATATTTATACAGCTGAACCAAGGGAAATAAATACACATTATTCATGTATATATTTGATATACAAATATCATTCAGTCTATATTCAGTCCATTGAGTCTATATCACTCAGTTCAGGAGTGAGCTGAAGGTGTCACATTACCGCGCGCTATACAGGAAGCTCGTGCAGTGAAACCTTGCGCATGTGCAGGAGAACTGTAAACTGTTGGAGAAAATGCTTCTTAAATGTTAATTTTGGCCAAAGTCATCAAACTTTTCACGCAGTTTCTATCAGATTTGACTCGTGACTCTCTACATGCAGGTTTTATGTCCCAGTGACCATTGACTTTTCTCACCATTCATTTAGATTAGGGCGTGGTTTTTGTTTGCCCGAAATAATGGCCAGGTGGCGTAGCCATAATGGCCACTAAGTGGCAAGACTTGGCAATGAGGACTTTGGTAGAACCACACGACTCACTCAAGGTGTATTACTCATCTGTATTACCACAGTAGCCCAGGGAAACAACTAAACCTTCCAGGGCTACGTGTGCAGAGTTACAATGTGCCAATGTGGACTGTGGACCGTGGACCACTGGGGATAGCAGGCAACTGACACGGAGGTTAAAACCTGAAACTACAGGGCCCATTATGCACTTGAAGAACTGGAATGTCACTCTACAAGTGACTTAATTTATCAATTTTGAATCAAATCAAAAGTTGGCAGGGAGGCATTTAACACTTATGTACAACCTCTTCTCATTAAAGTTTTAAATAAATCCCACATTTTTCTTAAAAAGTACACTAGGCTCCCGCAGATTTGTTAGAATTTTTAAAAATTCTTATTTTATCTCAACAGTGATCAATAGAGCTATGAAACACAAGATGTTTGACACTGGAATTAAAAAATACGTCTATCCTGTAAGGGGCTGGAGCTAAAAAAACAACAGCCAATGAAACGTACGAGCAACTCAAACGATTGGAATGATACAGCTGTCAATCAAACCCCACACACACAGGTTTTCAGGCGCAACTTTGGAAGCATCATGGTGCGCTGTGATTGGTGGTGGGCATAGACGCATTGAACTGCAGGATTTGAAAGTTCCGCCCTCAAACCCACGGGCGCCCAGTGTTACTTAAAGTGCAAAAACCAAGCACCTTTACAGTACTACTGGGAGCTGTAATTTCATGCTGTTAATTTTAAAATATATTCAATTAAGACCAAGGCTTCATAACAACTGCTGAGAAACAAGCAGTCTACTCTTCTTTAATGTTGATCAACAAGTACTTGATAATGGATTTGGAGTCAAACTGAATGGATTTTTCACTGTTGAAAATTCAGAAAAGCCTACATGTAGCCTTTAATCCTGATGTATCCCAAAACCATCCAGTGACTGCGGTGTCCATCATTTAAAAAATTCTCACAGCAAAATAAGAGTTAATGGAGATAGTAACGATACTGCAATAATTGTGACACATTGAATTCAGAGACACTGGAGAACTATGAAACTTGATTAAATAACAAGCTCTAGACATCCTGTTAGGTCAATAAGGGAATTTCCCCACCAATGGCCTCAGAACTATGAAAGAAATGTTCCGGTAAGTTCTCAAATTAGGGGCAGAGTGGTCACCTGGTTAAAATAACACCTCTCAGCTTTGATCTCCTTTCGGCAGGGAGCGTGAAAAGCAGCAGGATGTCTCTGCAACGTTACGACTACAACAGTTTGGGTATGAGTTCAGTAATCTCTGCCCAGGATCCTCTCTCGCAGGCTCTGCCCTCCCTGAACAGGGGGTTTCACTCTTGCCAAAGTGGGCCCACACCACCTGCTTCATCCGCCCCTTCTAACCATGATAGCCGACAAACATCAAGGAGACCTTTGAGCAGAGAGACAAAATAACTTCATGCAAGAATTTAAAACCTTTCCAACTTCGTTCACAAAACTTGCCATTAGCCATTTCTCAAAGTTACAATACTGAGATATATATAATACATAATATACTAAGCATGCTGGGCAAAATAATGAAATAAAGAAAAAAATTATGGTAAACAAAAAGCTTGGACAATTACTAACATTCACACAAAACTTAGGTGTGTAGGGGCTCTTCCTCTGGGGAAGCTTTTAATCCACTTGAAATAAAGGGCCCTTTTTTCCGCAGGCACAGGTGTGCAAACAGCCGCCTTCGTTCTTTCCCAATCTATCAGCAATCTTCCAGGCTGCCAAAGAAATGCCAAGTCTGCCAAATATTTCGGGAGGACTGAGTCTTGATGAGGTGGGCTAAGCTGGCAACCACGCAGCATGGCTGTTAAGCAACTAGTGCAGTCAAGGACAATGCGTGCTGGCTGGTTCCACATTGCTCTTGTAACCAGTGTTTTCTCAGTTGGAGTACTTTTCTGTAGAACTCCAAATTAAGTCGATGGCTTTGGTTAAGAGAAAATGCAAGCAAAATTCAGAACACAAATGGCACATTGTAAACACCCTGCAATACTGGAATAATGAATGGTTGGCCTGGTTTTCTCATTTGTTCGTTTTCCAAGTTTGATGACCTTAGCTTCCTAGCTAATCGTGCAACAATGAAACGGCAAAAGGTTGCCACACAGTTATGCAACAACTAATTTAATCCAGAGCAATGACTTAATAGTTACTGTTGCAATAAAAGACAACATCTCAGGAGTGCAAAAATAAATAAATAAATAAATAAATAAATAAATACATTTTACAAAGACCAAACAGAGACTTGAACGGAATTTTCTGCTCGCAAGTCAAAATCTAATGCTTCTGCGAAAACGCACATTTAAAAAAAAAATCAGGTAAAAAGCATTATTTTTTTTTGCTCACTTGTAGTTTACAAAACCCCAGGGGTTATAAAACTTGATCCTAGGGACCAAATGTGCGCGCCCTCCAAGTTCCAAAAATAAGTGCAACCTCTGAATAGCAACCAGCTGTTGAGACTTCCCAATTAGTCGTTTAATGTTTAGAGATAGACACTTTGCTCTCTTAAGGTCACACTTTCGAAGAAAGCTATTGCTGTCATGAATAATACGTTTTCAATCCCTCCCCAATATTTAATTTCCCTGAATTCTGCAAAATTATTCCTCAAGAATGAGGTTCTTTTCCCAGTTTTAGACTGTAGACTTGCCGATGAAATCACTGGAGTCCTCAAGACAAATAAAGCTGTGGTCATGTGTTCACTAAAACAAGACCATTTGTAAGGATGAATAGTTCAGAACCAGATAATGTTGCAAAAAAAAAAATTAAAATAAAAAACAGAATTATTTAACTTGTCCAATAAACACGTTGTATTCAACGCGGCCAATAAATTCCAACCTAAGTTCCACTAATAGGCAAAGTTTATGAATGAAATTGCTACAACATAATTGCACATTTTCAGTAACTTCATTGATCAAGACAGCCAGCGATAAAAACAAAGCCACACAGCGGAATCGAGAGGATTAAATATGAAACCTTCTGCACTAGCTGATCAAGTGACAATATTTTTAAATAACTGCAGTAACTCGTCTGCAGTAACGAGTTAATAACAATCAGGATTTTCATGCCTGAACAGCAGAGTGCAAATGCTTATGCAACAGATCCCTGTACACAGATCTCGTAGCAAAACAGGCTTTCATTTTTTTAAGTTTCTGATTGTTTAAATTTAATTAGGTAGCACTTGAAGACTTCACTACCATTCCTCGTATTACGTCAAAACATGTACAGACTCACTTGGAAACCTGGAAATGCATGACAAAAAGGAAATTTATACAGATTTAGAACGATAAGCGGGCTATTCCAGATTGCACTCACCTTTGTATATCGATGGGCAGAAAACAAAGATCTGTTTCATTCAAACAGATGGGAAATGATCAAGTTTTTCCTTGCAAACCCAATACACACAAACAAATCACGGCTGGCCCCACATATACCTGTCCTCATCTCTGCCTGCTGTCGAAAGACCATACATCTAAAGTGCAGCGAGTGCTAATCACGGCGTGGGAACTGCCATGAACATAGAGAACTAATATTTAATAATAATGAGAACTTTGTGAGAGAGAAAGGTTTAATTGATCATTCAGAAGTGAAAAATGATTTTGCACTGTGATCACCGACAGCTCCCCGTCCCCTCCAAACACACAAACACAAACACACACACACACAAGAATCTTCCCACCACCTTCCTCTGCAGAATCTCTTAATAACATCTCAACTGCTGCATCCCCTAGCTCACAGCAGGAAATCAGGACAGAAAGGCACCAGGAGCCAGGAGAGATCAAATGCTAAGCCAAGACTGAAAGCTCACAGCACGTTTCCAATTAAGAACCACTGCCAAAACCAGGGAGAGTAGAAATGGACGAACATATGGGCTCACACATGTACAAGCGCGCGCACACACGGCGCACGCACGCTGAAGCACAGCCTGACGTGTACCCGGGTGTGGTATTTATAGACAGGCTTAGCCCCAGGGACACTAGTTAAAGCCTCAAAAAAATGTGAGCCAATTGGCTTTCATTCCATCTTTCATTGAATCATTTTGTCCGCAGAGAAGGGCCATGAAAAAGCAAGGGCTAGGCCAAAAAAAGAGGCAAAAGCGGCAGACATGCCGATCAAAAGAGACGGTTGTGGCCAATAGAATGTGGAAAAAATATGGACCAAGTGATTGCGATCTCTGCGGATGCTCCACCTTCACATGGAAAGACTGACGGATACCATTACACATAGCAAAACATTGTTTACAGAGACAAATGCCTGTGTCTATTCCTGCCTGTAAAAAAAAAAAAAAAAAAGCTTTTTTTTTGCCTTTTCCTCTTTCCTTGGATAATTACACCAAGTCTGCGGGCAGATCCTGCAGGATGTCGCGCTGACAAAAGACGAGGGGGGTAGTGTTGGGGTATCTTGAACTCACACACTTCAGAGTTCAAAGCAGAACTTGAGAAAAGTACTGTGGGGGAAATTCTGAAGTCTCTGCCTTATCAGGCAAGTAATTAAAGGTGTAATGCAGAGAGATAAATAGATTTAAACCTTAT